>CAKNYM010009625.1:0-10953 GCA_932195095.1 Andricus curvator | reverse complement strand
ACCATTAAAGACCACTCGAATTTTTCCAGAAGGATCGTTTCTCTTTGATACAACGTGACGAGGAAGATAAAACACGTTATTAACATTGAGATCTTCCTTGTTTAAGCGTCTCATGTGATTCAAAATAATATATTCCTCCATGAAAGCATGGTAGGCTTCCTTTCCTTCAGGGTTTTTCGCAAAATGCTTCTCAATGCGCAGAAACATTGATACACCAAAGCTTCTAGACTCTCCCAATTCATTTGGGTTCCCCTTCATGGGCAGTTTAATGACATATCGACCAGACGGAGCCCTGAAATTCGTGTCTTCAAATATGTTTTCACAGGCGATTTCATCCTCCGTAAGAAAAGTTGTCCGTCGAGTTTCTTCCAACTCCCAAAAAAGCCGACGTTGGTTATTGAGGGATTGATTTTCTGCAGCGTGAAGAGTACTACAGGATCCAAAAGCCCCGTCATTGTCTGCGTCTTCGGAATGTCGACCAAAAACGATCCAATGAAAGGCAGTCTGAAGGGCAGTTGGGCTGTTGAAAGGTCCCTGACGAAGACCAGGACGAAGAATATGTCCAAAAAGATCTATTCCTATTAAACAATCAATACTTCCAGAACGATAATAGTTGGGATCAGCAAGTTCAAGGTCCTGCAGGTAGGGCTACTTCTGAAAGCCCGAGTAAAAATCACAAGTATGGGAGTGATCAATCATTGACTTTCCAAAGTATATAAAATGTATGGTAAATGACACGATCCCATACTTCAAGTATACATATTGAAATAGTATAGATAAAGTATATATAAAATAAAGCTGAAGTATGGCTAATGTATAGCTAAAGTATAGCTGAAGTATAGCTGAAGTATGGGATATACTTCATCTATACTTAAGTATAGCTGAAGTATGGGATATACTTAATCTATACTTAAGTACAGCTGAAGTATGGGATATACTTCATATATACTTAAGTATAGCTGAAGTATGGGATATACTTCATATATACTTAAGTATAGCTGAAGTACAGATTATACTTCATTTATACTTAAGTATGGCAAAAGTATCGGACATAGAATTGCACTCATTTGTTCTTCAAGATACCCTAGCAGCGTGATAAAACATAATGAATCATAAATGACAGCTCGTCCAAAAATGTAAAAAGTTCGCGATTCAAGTGATTTCGTGAGGCAAATATGTTTTGAATATTATTCGTGAGGATATACAATATGCAATGGATATACAATGGACTACTTATATGACTCTTATGTCATATATATATTGGTAAGAGATCCAGAATCTTTGATTCCTAAATATAATATTGGTAGCATAAAAAGGTTTGATAAAATTGTTACTTAGGTGAAATGTTTAGTGTTAAATTTCATAAAGTTAAATAATTCATGTCACAATTAACATTTTACTTATTTACATTTCACTTACTTTAGAATTTAAAAACAATATTCTTTGACCTTGTGAAAATCATGCTTCTGGATCTCTATTTTCATGTATTTCAGATAACTGATTATCTCCCATCAGCAATGATACGGCTATACCTACTATAGCCATACTTTTCCTATCCTTTAGACATAATCTACATACTTGAGCTATACTTAAAATATATACTTCAGCCATACTTTGACTGGACATTAGCTATACTTTATCTATATTTCAGTTATACTGCAGCTATACTTCTCAGATATACTTTCAAAATAGTTCCCCTATACTTCAACTATACATTGTTATACTTTAGCTATATTTGAGCTATACATCCACTATACTTCATTCAAACATACATGAAGTATGGGATCGTCTCAAATGCCATACTTTTACTATACTATCTGAGAGATCACTCCCATACGATTTCACAGATGTTTTCCTAGATCAATCCCATACCAAAATTTTTTTACCCGGGAGGGCAATCTTTTCTTTGGAAGAAGTTTGAGAAGAGATTTAATGACCAAGACCCTGAAGGGAAGTTCAAATTCCGAATCAGTTGGAGAACAAAGTTTAAGGTCGGCACTGTGGATAGAAGAACCTAATGGTGAATGTCCCATACCAGTAAGGGAAATGTCACACTTGTCTTTGGTAATTCTCAGCTGCTGAACTGCTCTCTCGGTAATAAAGGAGCGTTCTGCTCCCGAATCAATGAACTTTTTTACTATTATGGAAGCACCATTGTGAGACTGCAATTTTACATAAGCAGTTGCAAAAATACTTTTTGCCATGCTTGAGGAATCATCAGTATTTAACTGATGAATTTGAACAGATCCGCTGGCAACCGGTACCGTGTTAGTCGAAGAAGATGACTTGCCACGGGAAGAAATAATTGTCGAGTTTCCAGCGGGTTGGGTGGGGAAGTTGTCATGCAAAAATGTGTGATGCTTGGCAACACAGACAAAGCAAATTTTGTCTGACGAACAATCCTGAGTAGAATGGTTAGATCGTAGACAATTAAAGCAAAGTCCTAAGTTTTGGACCTGCTCAAGACGTTGTAGCGAGTTCATTTTTTTTTAAACGAGGACAATAAGAAATGAAATGTGAGCTTTGACATACAGAGCAAGGGGACAATTTTTTATCAGATTCCTTATCGTGATTCTGAGAAACAGCTAAATGTACAGAAGCGAAAGATTTTTTCTGTTTGGTTGAAGTCTGAGGAGAAGAGGATTTTAAAGATGTTGAAACGAAGGGAGGATCATTACACTGAGCAGCTTCCAAGGCTCTGATACGATTATCTAAAAAATCCATTAATTCTTTAATAGTTGGAAACTCCTCACTATCCTTCAATGAAGTTTCCCAGGCTTCGCGAGTAGATGGATCTAATTTGTGGACTAATAAGTGCACAAACCAATCATCCCAGGTGTCAACTGGCCTGTCCATATTTCTAAAGGCACGAATAGACTCGTTTGTGATATCTGTCAACCTCAAGATTTCGTCAACAGATTGCTTAGAAGCAGCAGGGGTGGATAAGAGTTTACGCATGTGAACAGACAAAAGAACACTTTTATTATCATACCGCTTAACAAGTGTGCACCAAGCTTCAGAATAATTTGCCCCGCTAATTGGTAAATTTTTTAAGCGGTCAGCTGCTTTTCCGGACAGTGACGATTTTAAATAGTATAACTTTTATACATTAGATATTGTAGTATCATGAACCATAGATTGGAACATGTCTCTAAAGGTTTCCCACTCTAATTGATCCCCAGAGAATTTTGGAAGGGGAAGGGTAGGTAAATGTTTATATGCTTTGTCTGATTTAGACGTACCTGTTCCTGGTGGCTTTTCAGTAGCGGATTCACCACCGATTACCTTTATGTCAATTAGAATTGCCGTTTTGATAGTGGTAAAATCCTCCTCCACTGTCGAGTACACGTCATCAACCACATACGACTCTTCTTTATTTGTAGGATCCTCAAGAATCTCGAAGTGTTTTTCATAGAATTCCGACCAATAGTCCTTCAGTTTTGAAAGTCGAGTTTCCAGATACGTGACAGACTTCATTTTTGATTCTCTAGCCTTTTTCATATTGGTATAAAACCGCTGTATTAAACCCGTGAGATTCACTTGTCGATATAAAACGGACGACATTTTTGTTTTTTATTTTACAAATTTAAATTTAATGTATTTTTGATCAATTGAATAAGGTATTAAATTTTCTCAGGAACTGAAATTAAAAGTCTTACATAGCGAACGATCTGATAAGATAAGATAAGAGCACGTGTTCGTCGGGCTGGTCAACCGGTTTGTATGGTCCGGCGAGAAATTAGATAAGTCCACGTGCTCGACAACACTGAGCAGAGATGGATGAATAGACTTCTCGTTCACTTTCAGTTTTCAAAACTCACAGAAGACGAAAAAGATGCCCTTTATTTAATTTCACGAGAACAAAAAAATGCCCATTTTTTTTTAAGAGCGTGGCGACACAGATGCTAAATTCAGATCACCAAATCACAGATCACTAAATTGCAGCACTTAGAACGCGAAAAAAAAAGAGTTTTCACAGAGTGGAATGTAAAAAATTAAAACTTAATTAATTGTTTAAATTTAAATTCGTTTCGAGGTCCCTATCCGGCTCGAAGGACCAAAAATATTCATAATTTTGAAAGAAATCAATTCCTTTTATGAACGAGAAAGTTTTTAATGTCAAGGGTTGACCACGAGGCGAATTTTTAATTGGAAAAAGTATAGAGTTTTGGTTTATATTGAGTACACCACATGTTAAAAATAAAGTATTAACATATATTGCACTTAACTCTAATGGCCACTAATGGTCACTAATAGCCAACGGCCATGCCATGCTGAAAAAACCAGTTCTCGTCAGATCACTGAAGTTAAGCAGCGTTGGGCGCGGTTAGTACTTGGATGGGTGACAATTCGAGAATACTGTGTGCTGTTGGCATATTATGGGTGTGGTGAGCCCAAACTTGTAGTTATTTATAACTACAAGAAAACTATCCACCTAGAAACACTACCCGAATCAGGTAGTGTCACGCCTACCCTGAAAGGGAAATGGCATAATGGTATACATACAACTCCGGGCTCGTTTTACATAAATTAAAATTGAACTAAGTTTGCGATTGTTACAATAAACTTAGATTCACGGAGCGAGGCGAAAACGGTGCATCGCAGCCAAAGAGCGAAAAAGTTTTATGATAAGGAAAAGAGAGGGGGAGAATCAGACCAGTCTCTCCCAAGCTGACTCAACCAAAAACCCCTCACCACCAAGCTACTCGATCCACCCGATAGGAGGAGGATCCGGAAAAGTACTAAGTTAGGCGAGAGTGGTCTATGGAGGCAAAGTTCAAAACAATTCTGAACATATATCGATTACTAATAATTGTATAAATAAATTAGTTTAAATAATAAAAACCACTAAAAACTTGAAAGGTCGTTATAATAGGCTTAGCTGTTTCCTGTTGCGGGAAATTAAAGTTAATATACAGGGTCCGGCACTCGAAGTGTAACCAATTAAAAAGGCCATAAATTGAGTTTGAAAAATTACTTTTACTTAATTCAAAGTACAAAATGTGTAAAAATAATACAAAATTCAGAATCAATTCACTTTTGCTCGATATGACCACCTTTTGGCTTGACTATGGCCTTGAGATGGTCAAAAAACGAATCGCAAGCTGCCCGAATGTGACTTGCAGGTATTTTGGCCCACTCGCGGACAATAAATTTTTTCAGCGCCTCGAAACTGGTGTATTTTTTAGTTCGGACCTTGCTCTCCAAAATGGCCCAAAGAGAATAATCCATTGAATTTGCGTCTGGTGAATTCGAGAGCCATTGTGTGGAGGTTATGAAGTTCGGAACGTTGTTTTTCACCCATTCTTGGTTCACTCGAGCTTTGTGAGACGGTGCCGAGTCCTGTTGAAACGTCCATGGTCTGCCACCGAAATGTTTGTCTGCCCACGGCTTCAAAGCAACCTCCAGAACACTTTCCCGATAATATTTCGCATTTACCTTGACGCCAGGCTCGATGAAAACGTTTGGAGAGCGCCCATCTGCGGTTACAGCGGCCCAAACCATTATTTGTGGCGGGTGCTGCCTCCTGGTGGCCAATCGATTACTCAAATTCTCGTATGAATGATCGGTCAAGTTAACCCTATCGTTTTGAGAGTTTCCGAATTGCTCAATTGGAAAAATTTTCTCGTCAGAAAACACAATGTTCGGAAATTGACCGCTTTCGGCCAAGCGAAGCAACTCCTTCGCTCTCTCAAGTCTAAATTGTTGCTGCAAAAGGTGGTCATATCGAGCAAAAGTGAATTGATTCTGAATTTTGTATTATTTTTACACATCTTGTACTTTGAATTAAGTAAAAGTAATTTTCCAAACTGAATTTATGGCCTTTTTAATTGGTTACACTTCGAGTGCCGGACCCTGTAGTTCTAAGCTAACTATCAAATTTTCATAAATTTTAATTAATTATAAGTATTTTTAATTATTTAAAATTGTACATACCTATTTTCGTTCGAATTAGCTTCATATGGCCGCCGGCGCGCGAAGGCTCGGGTAGTGGGCAAGGCTGGCTGTCCCCACCGCTTGGTTGCGACTCCGTTATCGTCTCTCGACCAATCGGCGGGCCCGCTGCCGTTCCCAGCGCTGCCGAGACCTCAGTGCCCGAACTGCGGAGTAGCGAGTAGTCACTGTATTAGCCTGTCGTCTTACGATTTTTACGTAGACAGCAGCGTACGCTCTGCCTCCTCTATTCGCCATAAAATAAATACCATCATAATCTCAAGCCTTCCGCTTCATTCTTTCGCCTTCACCTTTTTAGAATCGTGTTTTCCTCCGGTACTTTTGGTTCGCACCATCGTTCTCTTCATCAGAAACATCTCCGAGTTTCTTCACTATTTTGATCCTCTCTTTTTTTTTATTATTCGTCGGTTTCGAACGTGCGTAGTGACCAGTGACATTTACGTGTAGTGATATTGTGTGGCGGTGGACGCGCAATCCTCCGAGCCACGCGAGACTGACCCACAAGCGTGAGTCCTCAGTGCATCGGCGAAAACACTTCCAGAGACGAGAAGGCCGGCCGTAATTACGGTTAGCACCACAGCTCTCGGCAGGTCTTTTGCCTAGATTAGCACACGCCGTCCCGTCATTCACGGGGGCCTCCCACATCATCGCCGCGAGTTCCACGTCCACCTTTCTGCGTTCGACTGTGTACGAGACGTGAACGCGCGTAAACCTCTTGATGTCAGAGGGAGTCGATTACACGCGATCTAATCGGCAAACGCGCGGACGACGGGCTCGTCGGGCCGCGGAGGCTCTCCTACCACCCGAGGAGCGGGAACGACGGGCTATCGCAGCTCAGAGGTTAGCAGAGGAATGTGAACGGTCCTGGGCAGCAGCACGTTCACGACGGGCCGCCAAGGAAGAGCGGGCGCGATAAGTCGCCACCGAGCAACGGGTCTGTTCCAGGACGGAGCGTGGAACCTCCTGGAGATACGCCGAGGTAAGGAGGGAACGCGGGATCCTCATAATCGAAAGCCAGCGACGTGCAGGGCCATACCTGTCGTTCTAATGGTACCAGCATTCATCAACGAGCCCCGACACGTCTTTCTTCCGGCCAACCAAACCTAGAGTCATCAATCTTCATCAGGCAATCCCACGACATACGTGGATTGCTACGACTTTCCGCTGCATCGCTGGGCCTTGAGGGTACCACCCACCTCCAAGTTGCCATCTCCGAGTGAGCTCGCTGCCATACGGACACCGCCGTCTTCAAGGGAACCCCGTATCGCAGAGGAAGCTCGGGCAATCTCGCCGGCCGTTCCCGAGGCCGTCCCACTCCGGCTCGACAAACTATCGTTTCTTCCGAACCAGGGTCGGTCACTCTCCTCCTTTTTGAAGATACAACGCCGGAGACGTTCTCTACTTCTCTCTCAGGGTCGCCTGAGCCTTCCACTAAAAATGTGGTTGAAAATTAATCTGGTTTGTTTGACAATTAAACTATCTTGCTGAAAGTTCTTCTTTTTTTAATCAATTCCGCTCTTTTTTATTAAAAATTAAAATTTTCTTAATTTTAAATGTTGAATAATTCGTGAGGTATTCATCCTTTTTGTTGAAAATTTAACTGCTTGGTTAAAAGTTGAACTACCTTGTTAAAAATGAACTTTTTTGGTTAAAACTTCATCATTTTAGTTAGATATTTATTTTGTGTCAAAGTCTATATGAACTGCGCGGACTTTTTAAAGACTTTTTCTTGAGAATGGCTGAAAAGAGGAACTTATTACTTTATCACATGACAAGTTTGGCAGTGACCTATTACTGAGAGGAGTATTAATGCAAACAGAATTCCAAGAGGTTCAGGTTCCCCGCGTTAGTTCGTATAATGTTATTTTTTCCTTAAACAGTTAAAATGAGCTGAAAAACTGTGCAATCTTTCGCAAATCTTGTATCGTGAAGTTACAGTAGGGCCCTTGCTCCTTTCGGCACTGATCTAATTCGGAAGGGGTGAGGCCCGAAATTTGGCGATCGAGGTCGACAAATCCCGAAATCGACGAAAGCAGGTTTTCGACCACAAATCGCCAGTTCTCGCTACCACGCGATGGAGAATAAGACAGTAATTCTCGTTGGTTAGTTTTCGCTACCTTTGAAATCTTTTAATAACTTGAAATCCTTCCAAATTTCAAAAGTTGACTGCTTAACTTCTTGAATATAAATGAAAAAAAATAATATACTAATTAATCTTTATAATCTATACAATAATGTGTTCAATTTTGTAAAATCGCCTATTTATGAAATGTATCAAACTGAAAAATCGCCTATAAATTGGAGCACATATATTTATCACACACTATGTCTTAAACCTATAAGACTCATGAGGTCAGAGAGATGACACAAGTGAAAAAAGCTGGCCAGCAAGAACATATGCGACAAACGGTAAACAGTGGAACATGAACTGTGCCTGCTGAGAATGCTTTGGCTAGCGTTAACAATTTGCAGCCAACCACCTCAACACATTTAGGGCGAAGTTTGCTGCAAAGTATCCTCATATACAAAAAGTTGCAGTAAGAGCGGTCGGTAAAGCGAAGTAATCATGCAAATGATCTTCTTGCGCAACCTCATGATAATCCAGTACCACTACATCCTCCAGAACCAAATGGCCTGATTCAGCCAAAGGCAGAAGCGGAAGTTCAGCAACCATGAAGACGATTGAAATAAACACACCATATGAACAAAGATGTTATGGGCCTTTATTTTCTGGCAGAGAAAAGTGGGCAAAGTATGAGGAGAAAAAATCGTCTCTTCACAATCAAGTACCTGCATCTAGACACAACAAAAAAGGAATAGAATCTAGCAGATCAAAAACGTCCATTATATATAAACAGATTGCCTTCAGCTGTTGAAATAGCTGCCACGAAGATAAAAGTGGAACAGCAGCCTCTTATTGATGAACTTTCTGTGGAAGGTGTGGATAACGAAGACCTGAATGAGGCTGAGGGAAGAGGTGCTAGGCAGAATGGAGATCAAAGACCATATCCACTAGAACCACATCCTGACATTAACGTTCACATTGAATTAAACAGCGATATCCCACAAAAAATTGCAGCACTTCCGAAGAAATTTTTTTCGTGCTTCACTAGAGTTCAGCGATATAAAGCCAACATGCATTTTCTGCCAAAGACGTACGTCAAAAATTATCCGTGTGCACTAATAACACCTGAACAACAAGGTTTTACTTACACTAACTACGTTAGAGGTGCAAACTCGTGTGTTATGTGCAGCTGTGGCAGCCCTAGGAAGGGAACCAGATCCAACATGAAAAATCAGGATGAATAAGGAAGTCAGCAAGGTAAGGTACAAATTAGATCGATTAAACATAGGCTCTATTACCATAATGCAAGCACGTAAACATTAAAGAAACTGGCACATGGCATACATTGAATATATGCTAGCGTTTCATTTCGTACCACATGACTGTTTGCTTGAAGCCTGACAAATTCAAAAAGTCGTCCCATTCATCGCACGACTTTCTAAATCGTGCGATGATGCTTTGGGGTACAAGAATCTAGTATTTTGATCATGGACATTCAAAGATAACTAGAGAACGAGAATTATATCGAAACAATACTTGAGGGCCAGTCATATGAATATCTGAATATTTTCGAGTCTGAAAGTTAAGAAAAGCCTAACGATTGCCTCCACTACAAGACTCAGATCGGTTCTGAAAAGATCTCTAAACTTGTCAAACAAAATCAGGACAGTCAACACTTACGCCATTCCAGTCCTCACGTACTCTTTTGGACTCATAAAATGGTCGAACGCCGACTTTGAAAGGTTTAACAGAACTTTCCGTGTTGATTTCATGTTGTAACGGAATGGCTGTAAAAAGCTGGATTCGGAAGAAGCACCGAGAATACTGGGAACAAACCCAGCATTGCCGACAAGGAATAGCCATCCTGGGCTATCCATACAGGTTGGACAGAGCCAGGGGAATTCTCGGATTACCCAAGAAAGATCGAAGGATATTCGATCATATGCTTACAGGGCACAACCACTTGAAAATTCATATATGCATAAAATGTGGTTTCATTCGACCACCGAGTGCAGGAAAAGCGTCTTAAGACATTAAAGATTCCGGCATGTCTAATGCCAATGCCCATCATCAGCTAGGTTCAGAACACAATTCATCGGAGTCCACTTTATGGAATCTGACAAAATTAATACGCGAACAGTGGCTGACATCCTGGGCTTCACCAAGAGGTCTGTAATCAAATACTGAGAGCGATATAAAGCCTATTGCTTTATAGCTTGAGCGCCAGCGCTGTCTTTCTTGGGGCTCCCTGCCCGTCTATAAACACGGTGTTTTAGGTGAAATTGCAATACTTGTACTGTAAAACTACAAACATTAGAATACGACGACACTATGCGGTATTGTAAAATTGTAACAAATTTGAGGTAAAATTGCAGTGCATGACAGGCAACAATACAATAATAGCATTTGAAAACTATTATGCAATGCATTGGAAGCTTATTTCCAAAAAATGTATTGGAAGTTTCAAACATAAATTTTTTAAAGTGCAGTTTCGAAATAATCTCAGCAACATTAACACCCTCACTTTAAACTAAGACAATTTAATTTTTAGAACGAATATTGTCGTTGAGATATATTACGAATCTCAATAACTAGACTCAGACGAGGAGCTAATTGTTCTCGAAATCTGATGTACACTGTACAATAATACTGTGCTGGCGTCACCAAATCATCTCAGTTTCTGAATATAAAATTAGGTCGTATAATTATAACGAATTTGATGTGAGAGGTGTTGTCATCGATTATAATCATGAAAAATAAGAAGCTACTATTAGATCTTCAAAATACGTGATGTGGCCCGAATCTTTAACTTCATTGAATCATCGTAAGTAGTCACTAGCGTGAAAAATATAAATACCTTAACATATTTATATACGTATTTATTAGGTATATAACAAAAAAAAATTTGTTTCTTTGCACAAAAATAAAAAAGA
>CAKNYM010009623.1:0-12809 GCA_932195095.1 Andricus curvator | reverse complement strand
GGGCCGCATTATGTCTATAGATGTACGTAGTTCCTGCGTGGGTCGGAAACCCTGATAGTGTATGTTTTACGTACTCAGCTTGTGCATGGCCCGCTCTGCACCTATGACTGGGAACTTCTTGACATAAAATGCGTTCACAGTATGCGAAGGTGGAAATGATACCGTCCTGGCATTCGAAAATAAAACCCTCTGTACCTGAATTAAGACCCGATGATTTGAGGAAAGCAAAAGTTTGCTCCTTCGACAAGGAATGTTTTTCCACATTTCTGTGAAAGTTTCCGTGCATTTTCTTGTCGAGTAGCTGTTGGTGAAATTTTCCAACCTCTTATTTCTTTACTTTGGCTTTTAGAAGTGAAGATCTAGATAGAGTAAATGCACTTTCCTCACTTCTGATGTTAAAATTCAGGCCAAGGGTCTCGGTTGCTTGCTCCGTGGCTTTGTAAAGGAACGCTTCTTCGCCAATCATCTCGTGGTTCCCGACCATCTTTAGGAGAGGATCTCTGCCATTCGCAACGATGTAAGCTGTACTTCGCACAATTCGGTTATGAAGACACTGGAGATTCAGAAGTTCGCGTCTGCCTTGACGGCGTGAAATGTATAATCGCGGAACTGACGAATTGATATGCAAGCTTTTATGCATATGCCTGATCTTACGTGTGGTGACATCAAGGTCCTCAAGCTCGTTCTTCGTCCATTGAACCACCCCGAAAGAGTACAGTAGAACCGGGAAGGCAAGCATGTAAGTCGCAGATACCTTGTTCAACGCCGACAGATTGGAAGACCTCCTTGCGTCAGATAAGAGCCGCATTTTGTCAACAATATGCTGCTTGATTGTGAGCAGCTTTTCCTTGTTTAATGTGTGATTCAAGATCCTTAGCTCTTGGGCGAACTTTCGAACCCTTTCCGTGAACGGTCTACCAGATGTTATGTAGTCAATCACACATTGAACACGGGATGCATTTTTTCTCGCCCATTCAATCTTCTTGTTCAGTTGATGCAAACGTCTTTTGGTCTTTTGATCCACCGTCGGTTCTAGCCTTTGAATTGATACAGCCGAAGCTCTCGCAGCACCATAAACTGAGCAATTGATTGTCCAGAGGTCAGACTCTTGCGAGATATCTCTACGAAGGGAGGCATCCATTTAAGCCAGATCTTGGTCAGATCTTCGTCTGAAGCTGGATCAAGCAGCGGTTGGGGAAGCGCTCCGCGTACATATCCATTTTCCCGGAGGTTGTCGGCTTGATTTCGCACAGACTGATGCGAAACGGGCTGAAGCTCTGTGCGTTTCTTGCACCACAGAGTGTGCATACGCACCATAAAGCCTCCGCGAACAGGGATAATGCTGACGTCGCAGCAGTCTAGCACGTCATCCCTGAGTTGATCCGTACACTCAATGGGCGCGTTTCGCCGGTTCATCGTCGTATTTCCATCTGAATTATTTTCAGCACCCCGAACTGTAGGATGATCGGCATTGTTTGCCGACCCATTGTCGGATGCTCTGCGCGTTCGATCGTTTTGAACCGCATCTGCAACATTTTGGTGTTTTGGTGGTTTCATTGTTGTTTCCCCGAGCAGCTAGGGAAAGGGTTCGTCCATCATTGTAGAGCCCCGCATGTAAGGATAAGGCTGGTACTTTGAGAGGTCGCCCGGTACTCCAGAGTCACCGTTTAAGACACCTTACCCAGGTGCGATTCAGCTTTCGGCGCAATCGTTACGCCTTCGCTTAGGGGTTATTCCTTCGGGACCATCCCTGGACGATTGTCTGCGACTGCTTATTAATCATTGTAACCATATGCAACAGAAACCCTTGGTACAGGGACTCTCTATCCGCAACCCGAGGAAAGCAGAAATATATAAAGCAGAGGTGGAAAAATTTTACCAACAGCTACTCGACAAGAAAATGCACGGCAACTTTCACAAAAATGTAGAAAAACAGTCCTTGTCGAAGGAGCAAACTTTTGCTTTCCTCAGATCATCAGGGCTTAATTCAGGTACAGAGGATTTTATTTTCGCATGCCAGGATGGTGTCATATACATCTTAGCATACCGTGATCGCATTTTATGTCAAGAAGTTCCCACTGATATCGGGGCGTCCAATCCACGCAGGAAGGACGTACGTCTACAGACATAATGCGGCCCTAAGAGTGCTTTATTACTATCTTTGTCGCTCTTACGGTGTTGGTCGCGACCATGCCCTGCCGAACGCTCCTAGGGAAAAACGATAAGTCCCAAATTTTCTGGAACTACGATTTTGGGACCGCAGTCTCCGCTGTACACTCGAGGCCTGACATCGTTCTTGAAGACTTCGAGAAACAAACTATATTCGTGATCGAATTCTCAGCTCCGCCCGACTACAACCTGACCGCCAAGGGGAAGGAAAAGGAGGAGAGGTATCAAGACCTTAAAAGGGAGCTGCAACGACTGTACCCTAAATATTCGGTACAAGTAATTGTCCTTGTGATAGGTGCTCCCGGATGTACAAAACCCGGATGTACAATGCCAAAGCACTTGCGAGATGGATGCAGAAAGGTGTCATCCTTCGGTCGCTTCGTGCCCTCAAGACACACGAGGGTTTCGCCGGCCTGTTGTTGTAATTTCATCGTGCCCTGTGACCACCCATCTCACGGTTGTGAGGCGTGGCCATATGTGTGATTTACCGCTGTTCTACTGGGAGCCAGTGTCATTTTTTAGATGGCAGTTGCTCTCAGTGGCAGCCTGCGGTGGTTGTTTATCCTTTTTTTTATAAATATATATATACAAATGCCCGTTGTGGATGTTGGCAGTGTGTTACAATTTTTCTCGCACGTGTGGTGTTGCAAAAAGCAATTATTTACTGGAGATAGTTAGGAATGCGGGCGCGGGAACCCGTGAGGTTCCCCCTGGCACTCAAGCTCTACAACCGATTGTGCCACACCTGTGTTTATTCGCAAGGCAGTACACCGAATCTGGCCATCATCTTCGAGGTTTTATATCTGGGTGCATTTCGTTGTTTCCATCGCACAGTGAATGGCGCGGATCTCTTCACAGCAAAGTGAATCTCACCCACTCTGCCTTCAGACAGCCTTCCTGGCTGTCGTGGAGAAGCGACAGCCATGTTAGGGTGAATCAAGCGATAGACCCCTTCACATGGAGCCTCTTTCTTGGGAAATGACTAGCATCTTCTAAGGGAACCTAGCGTTTCAGGTGAGTTCCGGACCACCAAAGCCCCGGTAGAAGTAAATAGAAGAATTTCCATTTATACCAACATCGGAATCGAAGCTCAGGCCTCCTGCTCGGAAATGCCTGACGTGCTATCGCTTAAACCGCTAAGGCTCTTAATCATTAGAGATATTATGATCAGAAATTAAAAAATTTGGTACTAGTTCGAAAAAAGGTCTTTTCTTTCGTCATTCAGTGTAATTTTTCTACGAAGCAAATACAAATATGTATTTTATATGATTTTCTAACGATTTTTGTACTATACTTATACGCGCAGAAAAATATTTGCTTGAATCAACGAAATGTTATTTTTGTAGATAAAACAAATATTTGGTTGATTTAACCAATACATTTAGTTCATCTAACCATGAAGGACGCCACACAATTACCATTGTAAATGGCTTAGCGTGGGAGAGTCCCATTTTATTTTGTTATTCTAGTTGATCAAACTAATAAATATCAGAATCTGCCGTGATATTTAAGAAAGCAGGATCTACAAAAATCCATAATAAGTTTTCTATATCGTTGGAATCGTAGAGAAAAGATACATCCATTACTGAAAATCCTTTTTAATAAAGATGAATCTACTATTCTGGAGGGTCGTGTGAGGTCAGAAAGCAGAATATGCAAAAAGTTTCACGGATCTGCACGGAGTTTAACACGGATGTCCGAATACGGCAAAATTACACTAGAAGGGCGGGTCTTCAAAATTCTGCCTCCTTCTCGAACACCGACCGGGTCTCAGGGGAGGTGATATTTTGTATGAAAGCAGTGAATATATCCGACTTTTTTACAAAATGAACCTCAGAAAAGGCCGCATCTGCAAATTAAATAATCATTAATTTCAAATAGAACGCAAATAGTTTATTTTAGAATATGTTGATGTTAAACAGATGTTGATTGATCAAGAAAGGTAAAAAAACATTTTTTTTCAATTTAAGGATTCAAGAACAAGTACTAAACTAAGTACATCCTTCGTTCAAAATATAATAAGATCATTAATGAACTCAAAAAAATTGTTCGTTGAATCGATTTAATTCGTCTTGCATTAATCAAATAATTTGCAATTATTAGCATGAAAAACAGTATAATTGAGTCAACTAAACAATTTCTTTAATAAAATTTTGAAGATTTCATTAAAAGTTTGTTTGGTTAATTTAACGAATTATACCTAATTATGTACAATTCAAAAACCATTTAGTTCAAAACAAATCAATATTTTGTTCAATTAAATAAATATTCTCTAAAAACAATGAAACCAGCCAACCGTAAATTTAAGTTGATTGGAGAAAATGAATTCAGCTAATAACAATTTTGTATACTTGCGTAACTTTTTTTTCAAGTCAACTTAACCCAGCCAATAAAACATAATTTCATTCATTTTATTCATTTTATTCATTGTCTGTAATAATAGTTTAAAATAAAATTATTGAAGAAATTATTGAAATTTTTTTGTAGATCCTGCTTCCTTGCGAACACCAAGACTGTTTTCCGAGGCCTGCAAGAAAGAGGTTCGCAAGAAGGCCGGATCTGCAAATCTGTCCTTTTTACTTTCTAATTTTTACTTTCCCTTTACTTCCAATTTTGGTGAAAATTTTTGCCAGATCTGCATCTTTCATAACAATTAAACAATTTATTTAACCTCTTTTACAGGGATGATAAAATAGTATGTAAATTACCCAAGCGAAGGGCTAGTCACTAAAAAATCTCAGATTGCCGCGATTGCAGTCTTAAGAGAACTCTTTAAGGAACTCTTTAAGGAACTCTTGGAACTCTTATAAATCTTGAAAATCTTTCGTCAAGTGTGGAGCATTCATTGACACCTTCGTGATACATAACTCTGCCTCGGTGAGACGAACAAAGAAGTCGACTCTATCCGAACGCCGCCGTGTTTCGCCGAGTCTCATTTCTCCTGAAGCGTCCTGATCGCGAGAAGTTTTGGAAATCTCGGAACTTCCGGCAATCTCAAAGAAATCTTCGAACTCTCTATACGGATTCGACTGAGACTGCCACATTCATACTTTGAAGGTTTCCAGACTTCTCAGTGAGTAGCTCCTCGTACCCAAGGACAATCGAAAACAATTTTGAAAAGTCATTTAAATGAGCGGTTCATACGAATAATGATTTGAACAGTTTTCATCGATTATCTTGGTATGCTCTTTTTGTCGATCCTGCTTTTTCAAATATCACGGCACATAAGACGACAAGCCACTCGAAACGTCAATTGTGCGGGATCCCTTGTTAATATGATTTAAAAAAATCCTTTTGTTGATTTATCAAAAACTTTAGCACGCAATCTTAGGTAAGCGTGCAGATTCAAATGAGCTCAAGTGTTTCTCACTTAACCACGGAGTCACATATTTTCAGCAAGAATATTCATAAAATAATAACTCATATATGGGTTTTCTGTACCGTTGTGATTTATTATTTTACGACTAATCTCAGAAATAACTAGACGGAAATGCACATTTCTTGAACCCCATTTGATTCTGTTTCCCAAATACTGATTTCAGTACGGATCAGCGAGTTGCAAACAGATTACTTTTTTAAGTTTATTCGCGAAGCTGTGAGCTCTCGTACCTGCAATATCATCTTGAATTGGAGCGCCTGTTTGTGCCAAGTGCGCATGTGTCCGTCGCTTTCAAGATGCTTTTAAGAAAAAAATTCAAACAAAAACTTTTATTGATTGAGAATTTTTGTCAGGGTTTAGGAAAAGCTAGATCGCCATTCCTCTTAGATTACTAAGCCCACATGTAGCGTCATCTGTTTCAAAACATAATGGATGTTGAAATAATCCAGTCACCTACAGACAAAAAATTACGCAATAGGTTGTATATTTTTCCTTTGGAAAGGTCTTCTCCTCTTCTGTGAAATTACATAGGTTTATTGGACGTTTATTTAAGCCCAGATTATATATTGAGGCATTTAGGCATCGAGACCGCATTATATAGCTTCATAGGACGACAATGGAGGTTCACTCTCCTCTTCAAATGTTATAGATCATCCTGAAATTCCGCAACGTACTGCAAAAGTCAACAATATTAACAAGTTTGATGCTTCATTCTTTGGTATTAATTACAAGGAGGCTCACACAATGGACCCCATGAGCCGAATGCTTTTGGAACACACATATGAAGCCATCATTGATGCTGGAGTTAATCCTCGCCGTCTACGAGGAACAAAAACAGGAGTTTTTATTGCGGCTTGCTTTTCAGAAACAGAAAAGACTTGGCTTTACGAAAAATTACAGGTAAGAAGTTTATGTATGAAAAAATCAAAAAATCAGCGTGGGTCTCATGTCGTATTTTTTTTTAAACTAGCAGAATTATATTACAATACCCGTGACAAAACAAATACCAACTGAAGAAGATGTACATATAGGTATAATAATGCGTTGTTCAGAATCTGTCTTAAAATGTCATATTCTGGTCCCTAGATGAGTTTGGTTCTGTTGACCCTCGCAGTTAAAATACTCATTATTTCAAGGCCACCATATGACCCCAAAACTGTTCACTAATCCTATTTAATTTAACCAAAAGCTGACGGTTTTAATATTTTTATGGACAATTTTAAAGGCCTGTAGTCGTAAAGACCTACACGTTCGGAATTTCTTATTCGCAAAACATTGATTACAAAATCACAAATTTTTCATATCGTAAAATTGTAATCCTTAACTTAAAATTTACAAAGAACAGTTACTGTAACTTTCACGATAGGAATGTTAAAGCCTAATCCCTATCCCAAAAAGCCCAAAACAGTAATCCCTGAGCTAAACTATTTTTACATTCAGGTTTCTAGTCCCTATTCTAACTTATTGAAACTATGAGCCCTAAAAACTCGAAAGAGAAGGCACAGATTTCTCGTTCGAAATCGTGCGTTGGAAAATCAAATCTACAGAAATGAGTATGCAAGCTGCACTTCGGGCAGTTGTTACTAGACGCAGCTAGTGGCTAAATGATTAATAAAAAAATCGTACGAGGCACAACGGGCCTTTTAAAACTCAAAGTAAATCTAATAAAAAACGCTATACATTTATACGAGATTATTTATTCGTAGATTATCTAGAAATTAGAACATAAGAATAAAAATGGAACTTAAATGGTCCTACGTTCACGTTAAAGTGAAATTTAAAGTTAGATTTTAATTTCCACGAGATACATGTACGAAACTACCATACTACAAGGAGTAATCAGGGCGAAAACGACGTTTCTTGATACCTTAATTAAAATAAGAAACACACAAAATATAACACACGGAGATTTATTCTTTATATCGAAAGAATGATTACTGTTCGAAAACTACACTATCTACCTTTGATTTAAGCGTCTAAACTTTAAGGTTCAATGACGTTGTAGTTATTTATTCTCGAAAAAGCAAGGATTCTACTCGCAAAGACAGATGTGCCTCTTTTGATACCAAACCTCAAACGATAAATTTTGGATAATGCCTCCAATAATTATTATTATATTGCAAAAGTGATTATCCGCAATTTGGTTAATTTACATCAAAACACTACACCTGACTTTATGACCTGTCGCTCAGGCCTCACGGTCCTCGAGAAGCGAGGGAGACACTCGAGCACGTTCGGGTCGCTTCGGAGTCGAGGAATATCGCAACGCAGGGAGTACCCTATTCTTCTCAACTTGGGCTAAAGTGAGAAAGCGAGCGTCTCAGAGCGAGGCTAGTTTCCAAGATAAAATCTTGAGTTTTGAAAACTTGAAATTTAGAATATTCTCTGACTAAAAGTTTTCTCTTCATAGAGCTGGCATTAGCTTGGAAGAATTTTCGCAACCAGGTAGAGCGGTACCACCACTCGTCTGCTTGTAAATAGCTTACTACACAATTGCCCGATTGCCTCAATAAATTATATTGGATTATGGAGACCAAGTCCCCCGGTGCAACCAGGTTATTGCTCAATAAAGACAATATAATTTAACAATGATTCGTTTGAGAAATTAAAATACTAAATAGTCTTAAACTCAGACTGTATTCGCTAGTGCGGACCAAGGCCCCCGGTACAACCAGGTTATTGCTAAAAAATGCGAGTATAAACTGATTTAATTTCCTTAATACGAAATCGCGAAAAAAATACGTGCTTGACTGATACCTGATAATGTTGACTAAGTCCCTCGGTATAACCAGGTTATTACTCGAGAATGCAGGGATAAACTGCGATATTTATGGACAAAGCAAAATAAAATAATCACAATAAAAAAACACAAAATAAACACGAATAAAAGACGAAATGAGCACAAATAAAACACACGCAAAAGAATCGCTTGGAGTCGCACGCAAATGGACGCTTGGCTAACGCAGTTAGGATCGCTAATAAAAATGCCTTGAAATCCTTGGTTAGTCAAAATATTTCAAGGCAGGCTGTAGTACGGGGTGAAGGGATTCCTTCTGTCCGTACCACAAAGTTTTCGACCCTATGATCTTTAGCTGAATTAGAGCAAAGATCAAAAAGACCGCGATAAATCACACTTATGGTCACGCCTCACAACCGTGAGATGGGTGGTCACAGGGAACGACGAAATCACAACGTCAGGCCGGCGAAACCCTCGTGTGTCTTGAGGACACGAAGCGACCCAAGGATGACAGCTTTCTGCATCCATCTCGCAAGTGCCTGGGCATATTTTTGGCACGCGGGTATGGCCTTAAGGTTACGAACCAGCGATAGTTTCGCACCTCCGAGAGCACCTATCACAAGGACAATTACTGGCACCGAATATTTTGGGTACAGTCGTTGCAGTCGTACAGTCGGACGGAGCCGAGAATTCGATCACGAATATAGTTCATTTATTGAAGTCTTGGAGAACAATGTCAGGCCTAGAGTGCGCAACGGAGACTGCTGCCCGAAAATCGCATATCCAGAAAATTTGGCACTTCTCGTTTCGGACAATTGACTCTATCTCCCTTGGAGCGTTCGCCAGGGCAGGGTCGCAACCAACACCGTAAGAGCGACAAAGATGGTAATAAAGCACTCTTAGGGCCGCATTATGTCTATAGATGTACGTAGTTCCTGCGTGGGTCGGACACCCTGATAGTGTATGTTTTACGTACTCAGCGTGTGCATGGCCCGCTCTGCACCTATGACTGGGAACTTCTTGACATAAAATGCGCTCACAGTATGCTAAGGTGGAAATGATACCGTCCTGGCATGCGAAAATAAAACCCTCTGTACCTGAATTAAGCCATGATGATATGAGGAAAGCAAAAGTTTGCTCCTTCGACAAACTCTGTTTTTCTACATTTCTGTGAAAGTTTCCGTGCATTTTCTTGTCGAGTAGCTGTTGGTGAAATTTTCCTACCCCTTTTTTTTTCTTACTTTGGCTTTTAGAAGTGAAGATCTAGATAGAGTAATGCACTTTCCTCACTTCTGATGTTAAAATTCAGGCCAAGGGTCTCGGCCGCTTGCTCCGTGGCTTTATAAAGGAACGCTTCTTCGCCAATCATCTCGTGGTTCCCGACCATCTTTAGGAGAGGATCTCTGCCATTCGCAGCGATGTAAGCTGTACTTAGAATAATTCGGTTATGAAGACACTGGAGATTGAGAAGTCCGCGTCTGCCTTGACGGCGAGAAATGTATAATCGCGGAACTGACGAATTGATATGCAAGCTTTTATGCATATGCATGATCTTACGTGTGGTGACATCAAGGGCCTCAAGCTCGTTCTTCGTCCATTGAACCACCCGAAACGAGTAGAGTAGAACCGGGACGACAAGCATGTTAGTCGCAGATACCTTGTTCGAAGCCGAAACATTGGAAGACCAAATCTGTCGAAGAAGATGCTTGTATCTGCTTCGGAGAGACTCCTTCACTGATGTTACGTCCTGAATGCGGCTTTGAGGCACGCCCAATTATTTATAGGTCTCTCCAGTATTAAGATGTCTAATAACACTTATATCCACAAGCTCAGGTTCCTTGGGAACGCCAGTGATCTTTCCTTTCTTCAGATTAATTTTGGCACACTTGTCCAAACCAAAGTCCATCCCAATCTCTCCTGCGTAGTTCTTGACGATATTTATAGCAGTTTGAAGTTTGCTTTTACCAGAGGCATAGATCTTCAGGTCATCCATATAGAATACATGTGTGACCTTATGCTCGCGCTGATTAGTGTCGCCACAGAAGTATCCAGGAGAATTTCGTAGTGCGAGAAATAGAGGCAGAAGTATGATGCAAAAAAGCAAAGGGCTCATGGTATCACCTTGAAAGACACCCCTCTGGAAGGTGACTTTGTTCGTTTTCACATGATAATTTCTAGATGAGGTAGTAAATCTAGTTTTCCAAAGAGGCATCAATCTCCCTATGCATCTCACTATGTGTGGATGTACCTTCAGGCTTTCCAACAGACAGGTGATAACTCTATAAGAGGTTGAATCGAAAGCTTTCCGGTAGTCAATACAGACCATTGACAGGACGCGCTGATGGGCTGCAGCGTCTTTACAGACACACCTGCCAATTAGTAGATTCTCTCGACAGCATGCTACACCCTTTTTCGAGCCACATTTTTCGTACATCTCTCGCCATACAGGCTCAATCCGTCGCACAATCCTGTTGTTTAGGATAGCTGTAAACATCTTATACAGTGTGTTCAAACAACACTGCGGAATGGGCGTCTCCGACTTTAAATATGAGGTGAATATGCGGGCCAAATGTTGGTGTGTAGAAGTAAACTTCTTCCACCAGAAGTTCTTCATACAATCTGGTCCAGCAGCGGAAAAGTTCTACGCGCCTCTAAGTGCTTTTCTCACCTCTTCGGCAGTGATTGGTGGACATTCCTCCTCAGATTTTATGAGGTTGTCGCAAAACTTCTTGGAGCGGATGATATTGTCAGTATCTTCTTTCAACTCTAGTGTTTTCAGGATCTTGCACACCTCTCTCCAAAAAGTCTCTACCTTCTTGGGCTTGGGAGGATTTTTTACAGAAATAGGGAGATCGCTGAAGAGGCGCTATGGGTCAGTGAGAAACTGTTCATTCTCCCTGATCCATCTCTCCTTCTTCTGTATTCTCCTCCTTGCGTCAGATAACAGCCGTATTTTGTCAACAATATGCTGCTTGATTGTCAGCAGCTTTGACTTGTTTAGTGTGTGATTCAAGATCCTTAGTTCTTGGGCGAACTTTCGAACCCATTCCGTGAACGGTCTACCGGATGTTATGTAGTCAATCACACATTGAACACGGGACGCATTCTGTCTTGCAATCCAATCTTCTTGTTCAGTTGATGCAAGCGTCTTTTGGTCTTTTGATCCATCGTCGGTTTTAGCCTTTCATTTGAATCAGTTAAAGCTCTCGCAGCACCATAGACTGAGCAATTGATGGTCCAGAGGTCGGACTCTTGCGAGATATCTTTACGAAGGAAGGCATCCATTTCAGCCAGATCTTGGTCAGATCTTCGTCTGCAGGTTGATCAAGCAGCGGTTCGAGAAGCGCTCCGCGTGCATATCCATTTTTCCGTGGTTGTCAGTTTGATTTCGCAAAGACTAATGCGAAACGTGCTGAAGCTCTGGGTGTTTCTGGCACCACTAAGTGTGCATACGAGCCATAAAGCCTACGCGAACAGGGATAATGCTGGCATCGTATTAGTCTAGCACGTCATCCCTGAGTTGATCCGTCCACTCAATGTGGGCGTTTCGCCGGTTCGTCGTCGTGTTTTCATCTAAATTATTTTCAGCACCCCGAACTCTAGGATGATCGGCATTTTTTGCCGACCCATTGTCAGGTGCTCTGCGCGTTCGATCGTTTTAAACCGCATCTATAACAGTTTGGTGGTTTGGTGGTTTCATTGTTGTTGCCACGAGCAGCTAGGGAAAGGGTTCGTCCATCCTTGTAGAGCCCGCCTGCAAGGATAAGGCTGGTACTCTGAGAGGTCGCCCGGTATCCCACAGTCACCGTTTAAGACACCTTACCCAGGTGCCCTTCAGCTTTCGGCACGGTTGTTACGCCTTTGCTTAGGGGTTATTCCTTCGGGACCATCCCTGGACAATTGTCTGCGACTGCTTATTAATCATTGTAACCATATTCAGCAGAAACCCTTGGTACAGGGACCCTTTATTCGCAGCCCGAGGACGCGTTCGGTGGCTTTGTCATGGGCACTTTAGTTCTATTCCAAAGGAATCGAAACCGAAACCGAATGATGGATATATATATATATATATGTGTGTGTGTATGTGTGTGTGTGTGTGTGTGTGTAGCCAAAACTGGTTGAAGCCCATAGATTCCATAAATCAGATAAAGTCCTTTAGGATCTTCAGCCAAATGGCTTGCTAGTAATTACAGCTCTTTAGTTATCATTAAAGTTGTATTTAGCGGCTATTCCTTTTTATGCGGGCCTATCAATATAAAAATCTTTTAAATAATTGCAAAATTTCCTTTGAGAATAGTTCCCAATTCGCGTCTCTAGGACTCAAACGACTGGATGAGATTAACGATTAACAATCATATATACCATTAAACCATTTCCCTTTCAGGGTAGGCGTGACACTACCCGATTCGGGTAGTGTTTCTAGGTTTTTCTTGTAGTTATAAATAACTACAAGTGTGGGCTCACCACACCCACGATGTGCCAACAGCACTCATGTCAGTATTCTTGAATGGTCACCCATCCAAG
>CAKNYM010009621.1:0-12023 GCA_932195095.1 Andricus curvator | reverse complement strand
ATTAGGGTGACCAGAAAAAAAACACTTTTGGTTTTCTTAGGAGCGAAGGGCAAATAACGGTAGTTTATGGCGATTGTAGAAGCCAGATTTTTAATTTTAAACAATATTTAGAGGTGGCCCATCGTCTTTGAAGTTCTTATGTAATTAACATGGGCAAACTCAACTTTATTTTCATTTAAGATTTTAATCACGAAGTTATCCACTTTTTAATTTGAACTTTTAAATTTTATTCTTGAGGTTCTCAGAATTCACATAAAAACATTTTTTCAATGAAAAATTCATAAAAAACTTTAATTACGGTTGCTTGAAAAGTGCCATTTTCACTGTTTTCTACTGTTTTCAAAGACTAATAACGGCCCTAATAATATATATCTTATACTGCAATTTTAAGCATATTTTCCTCGAAGGTTGAAGATCACATTTTCTGAAAAAGCAGATTCGGAAAAATATAAATAAACCTGCATTAATGAAAACAAATCTGAGTAAATTTTTGAAATTTGACAGGTCTACGACTTAATCTGTTTAATTTTCGGGGTGGAGCGCTCATCAGCTCGGCCATAAAAGTCGTTCACAGTGGGTCTTGACATCATAAACTCATAAAGCAGACCCTTTCTCGGCAAGCGTTCTTTAGTCATATTTCCCTTTTTCAGAAAAGTGAATAATAATAATTCAGAGGACGCTAACTAATTCTGTTATAAAGTCACATCGATGAAAAGAGCTGAGGTTGCACCTTTACGATCGACTCTTCACTTACCGAAATTGTCAGTTTTTGCAATGACAACTTTCAAAGACGATGGGCCACCTCTAAATATTGTTTAAAATAAAAAAAATCTGGCTTCTCCAATCGCATAAACTACCGTTATTTGCCCTTCGCTCCTAAGAAAACCAAAAGTGTTTTTTTCTGGTCACACTAATATATATGTAGGATAATGAAAACGTAATATCTTATGCTTCGCGTATTAAACAAATTACCGACAGAATAATTGACGCTCATATAATGAACAATAAAGGAATTACGGAAAAAGCTTCTCAGACTGAATTAGAAAACTATGCGATGGATCATTTTATTAGAGGACTCAGACCAGAATTAGAAATGAGAATAGGAACAGCAGATTCATGTTCGCAACTTACTACTAAAGCAATTGAAATTGAAAAAAGATTAGCAACAAACAAAGAGATAAGAAAAAAATCGCGACCTGGTCTTTATTCAGGAGAAACTTCTAAATCCAATAAAGTACACTTTACGAGAGGGGAAAATGCACAATGTCAATTTTGTGAAAAAAAAAACAGATCATGTAGCATCAGTATGTCGTACTCTAGCAAGACAATTATCCGAAATTCAAAATACTCAATTTAATCGAACAAATAATTTTCAGACACAATTTCCTAGTAATTATTCAAAATCTTCTTTTAATAATAACAATAATCAAAGATAATGTTTCCCTAATTATTCTCAAGATCAAAGGCAATTTTTTCCTAATAATTCTCAGAATCAAAGGCAATCTTTTCCTAATTGTTCCCAACATCAAACTAATAATCGATTCCAACCACAAAACAATTGGTCAAATAACAAACCCCGATATGAGCCGTGGGGAACTCAGAATAAATCGTCGCCCCAGAGTTATACTACGTCATGTCCCCTTTTTGAAATTTTTGAACTATTATTATTTTTAGGCTTGGTTAGGATTAAACTTTTTTTTTAATACATTTTTCCTGCAATTTATTTCCTCAGCTGTTAAAATTATTAATCAAAATAGTGAGGTTAATTAAAAGTTAGAATTATATCACGCTATGTCCTTTTTTGCATTGCAATAAATGAAAAACTGCCAACTTCGTCTTGCATATTTTATATGGATAACCTAAGTTCAATTTGAGAACTAACAATTTTCAAAAATATATTTAACCTTAAAAGTACCCATCGGAATATTACTCGAAATTCAATAATTTGCAAGTAACTCATTTAATTCGAGGTATGTAATACAACAGAATAATGTAAACTATCGTTCTGTTAAACTTTTTACTTAAGAATTTCATCATAAATAGTTCATTTATAAATATTTTATGGACATGGCGTACTATAATTCTGAGAAAAAATGAATGTTTTGAATCTCATATTACGCCATGTCCAAACCCAATATTTCGGAAACGCAATAGTTAAAAATAACAATGGTAAAGCATATTTAAAAATCGCTAATAGTCGTGAAGAACCAGTAGTAATGGCAATTCCAAATGTAGAAATTCTCCACTTTGAAGAATTGACATCTGAAGATAACGAAGTCTTTATTACACAAAATCAAAATGAAAATAATAAATACCAAATAATCGAACCTTTAATATTGCAAATGAAGATAGAGTCAAGTCAATAAAAGAACTATTACGTCTTGAACATTTGAATAAAGAAGAATACGCAAATGTAGAAAAACTCATTGAACAAAACGCAGACCGATTCCATATACCAGGAGAAATACCCGAAGGCACAAACGTATTACAACACAGCATTATAACCACGGACGAAATACCAGTTTTCACATGACCATACAGACTCCCCCACGTCCAAAAAGAAGAAATTCAAGATCAAGTCAAAGAATTAATTAAGACAAAAATAATAATGCCATCACAGTCTCCATATAATACACCAGTATTTCCAGTCCCTAAGAAACCGGACTCCCACGGAAACATAAAATTGCGTGTGGTTTTAGACTATCGCAAATTAAACGAAAAAACTATTAGTTATTCATATCCACTTTCAAACATTACAGAAATTCTAGATCAATTAGGGAAAGCCCAATACTTTTCGGCATTTGACTTAGCATGGGGATTCCATCAGATAAAAATGGACCCTAGAGACTCACACAAAACAGCTTTCTCTACTCCCTTCGGACACTATGAATTCGACCGCATGCCGTTTGGTAAAAACGCCCCTGCCACCTTTCAACGCCTTATGGACCTAGTATTGGCTGGCCTTAGAGGCACTGAACTTTTCGTCTACCCTGAAGTAAAATACCTCGGGCATATTATCGATAAAAACGGAGTGAGACCAGACCCTAAGAAAGTAGAAGCCGTCAAGAAATTTCCAGTCCCTAAAAAAACAAAAATTATCAAAGAATTCATAGGATTAGCAGGATATTATAGAAAATTTGTAGACGGATTTTCAAAAATTTCCGGACCTCCAAATAAATTATTGAAAAAAGACACACCATTTGTATGGACAGATTCCCAGCAAACTGCATTTGACATATTAAAAGAAAAATTATGTAACGTGCCTTTATTACAAAGACCAGATTTCTCGTAACCTTTTGTATTAACGACAGATGCATCAGGATTTGCCGTTGGTGGAATTTTATCACAAGGAAAAATTGGCAAAGTTAAACCCATTGCTTACGCCTCTCGAAGTTTAAATGATAATGAAAGAAAGTATGACACTTATCAAAAAGAAGCTATAGCAATGATATTTTGTGTAACACATTTCCGCCCCTATCTATACGGACAAAAATGTACGTTAATAACCGATCACAAACCATTAGTTTGGTTTCAAAATTGCAAAGATCCTTGTTCTAAAGTAACAAGATGGAAGAGTGATTGAACCTGTCATGGCGATCGGATACGGACGTGTAAATTTGCCGCTCTTCAGTTTTTTGTGTTTATACAAGATTTTAAGTGTTTAAATACATAAAAATTTTTATTTCGTGAAAGTGTCGGTGGGTTGTTCTATAGAGCATTGTGACTTTGTTTCAACTCACTTAATTGTTTCTTGTTTTTGCACTTTTGTTTATACGTAACTGTAACGGTTTTCTTTCCTGCGGAACTATGGGTGCGTGTTCGGAGTGTAAAATAGTTATATCTAGAGGGGGATCAGAAGTTCTCGCTTGTGTTAAGTGTGGCATTATAGTGCATTTGGCCTGTGCTAATTTCGGAATCTCAAAAAAATCTGTTGAAAAACTTAAAAAGGGTCAAATGGACTATGTCTGCAAGTTATGTTCTCCATTGTCAACTAGTGCCACCTCTGCGGCAGTGTCTGGCAATTCAGGTGCAAACCCTGGGACCACTTCTCTGCAGGATGTTGATGGTGCATGTATTGTACCCCCCACTCCCTCCTCCGTTGCTGCCTCGGAAAATGCAGGTACTCTACCCTCTGGCCTCGCCGAACTCTTGCGCAAAGTGGTCTCTGACGGCCAAAGTGAAGCGCTTGCGCAGTCACGTGAGATTTTGGCAAGATTCAGCGAATTGGAAACACGTCAACTAGAATTTAATGACCAATTTAATTCCACTCTTTCGGAAATTAAGAATGAACTTTTAAACAATTCTAGGCGTATCGACTCATTGGAATTCGGCTCCAAAGTGCAAAATGAGGAAATTGAACTTGTCAAGAAGGAAGCTAAAGATTTGAAAGCCAAAGTGGTGACTCTTGAGCACGCGCTCAATGTCAATGAGCAAGCGGCTCTGAATACGACGCTGGAAATTCATGGTCTCCCCATGAAGCCTAATGAAGACCTCATGGCCTCCATGGAATCTGTCGCCAGGGCTCTGGATGTAAATATTCGTAAGGATGACGTTGTCAAACTATATCGAATTATAAAAGCACCTTCATTGAGTAATTCCTCCACCCCCCGATCATTGTAGCCAAATTTGGCAGACAAGATCTACGGGATGAATTTATTGCAAGACGTAAGGTTAAGAGAGACTTCTTTACTTTGAATATTGGATGGACTGCCAACGAAAAGCGTTTTATTTACATTCGTGAGGCATTAACACCACTGAATAGAAGGATTTATGCCATTGCTCTCGGTCTTCGTAGAGAGAAAAAAATCAAATACTTGTGGATTGCTGGCGGAACAATTTTCTGCTGTAAGGAGGATAGCTCGCCACGAATACACCTGTCCAACATCCGATCTGTTGAAGGACTACAATAGCAACTACTCTCTAGATCCATTATGTATTTGATAATTTTTTCTAGTCGATCATTAGCACTACTCTATCGTTTATGCTACTTCTACACAGGTAAATATCTGTCATATTTTATATATTGCTGCATGCTGGCCATTCTGGACACTGTGCCTTCTGAAGTTAAATATCAACAATTTTGTATTTTTTACTGCGCTAATTCAGCCTTGCACTGCCTCTACAAATTGAACTTTCTTATACTATTTTTATACATCACGAGCTTTATAATGTTTATTGCTTTTCTAACTTTTAATTCTTCATGTGCCTTATTCCCTGTTTTCAAATGTAATCAAGTGAACTGGATTTTGTTGGTTATTACTCTCTGTTACTTTAGTTTCACGAAAAGGTATTTTCAACTAATTTACGTATTTCAGACACCTCTATATTTAACCATACTTGAACTTTATCTATCACTCTCTTGATGGAAACTTTAAATATTTGTCACGTTAACGCTCAG
The DNA here is from genome assembly GCA_932195095.1 of Andricus curvator. Classification (NCBI taxonomy): domain Eukaryota; kingdom Metazoa; phylum Arthropoda; class Insecta; order Hymenoptera; family Cynipidae; genus Andricus; species Andricus curvator. The sequence goes on along the minus strand of CAKNYM010009621.1, from coordinate 6,625 downwards.
TCTTTACCTGCCCATTACCTTGAATTTAAACATCACTTTATGACCTGTTCCTATCATATCATAGCCGTATCCGAGACCTGGCCCACGCCTAACATTTCTTCGAGCCTCGTAGCACTTGATCATTACACACTTTTTCGCAGAGATAGAGATGAGAGAAGAGGAGGTGGGGTCTGTCTCTATATTCATGACAGCTTAAAGGGTTTACAGGTGAGAGTGGGTCCTCTTGCCAATTACCCTACTGCTGAGTACCTCTTTATCAAGGTATCGTCGCCTCAGGACAGTGTGTTGGTGGGTGTAATTTACAAACGTCCTAACGCCTCGTGCGACAGGGAACTTGAGACTGACATATTTGACCTTATACCCAATTATAATAACATTGTACTCACCGGTGACCTAAACACAAATCTTAATGCTACCAACAATTTAACTCACTATTTAAAATCAGTAGTGTTCTCAGCCGGATTATCTATAGTTCCCCATGATACCACCCACCACACTGATCATTCTAGTACATGGATTGACTTGATGATTGTTGACCGTTTTAGACAAGGTGATTTCTTCTACTCAACACTCAATCTCATTCCTCTCAAACCATGATCTTATCAGCATCCAATACCAGTTCTCCTTTAATCCCTCCTCTAGTGTAACTCCTCTGTCCATACGCAATCTTAAAAATATAAATGAAACTGAATTTCTTGAACACCTCTCTACTTATGACTGGAATAGCATTTTTACTGAAAAGGATATAAATAGAAAGGTGATTTGTCTGACTTCATTTTTATCTTCAGCCTTTGATAATTTTGCGCCTCTCCATACCCTTAAAGCAAAGAAGAAGTCCACTCCTTGGATCACTTCTTATATCAAAGATTTAATAAAAGAAAGAGAGAAAAAACGTAGATTGGCTAAAAGAACTAAAAATAGTATTATTCAAGCCGAATTTCGTAAATTGAGAAACTTAGTACAAACCAAAATCCGGGATTCATACAATCAATATAATTACAACTCTATCAAAAATATAAATAAAAATGAAAACATCTGGCTTCTCTTAAGACGGCTCTGATAACTTGGCTCCTGATAATAATTTCTCCCCTGCAGACCTTTTGACAGCTTTTACTACAAAATCCATACTCCTTGCAAGCAGCACTCCTTCCCTGTCCTCAGTTCCCTCTACTTTTGATGACACGAAGTTATTCTTTTCTGACATATCGCAAGAAACCCTACTTAAAAAACTCCTCGAGGTAAAATCAAATGCTCAAGGATCTGATGGTATTTCAATTAAAATGATTCACCTTGCTTTACCAGTCATTGGCCCTATTCTCTTGCACATCTACAATGCATCTCTGCAGGTGGGAATATTTCCTGATTCCTGGAAAGAGACGATTATTCGCCCTGTTCCTAAAATATCTAACCCTACCTCTCCCAAAGACTTTCGTCCTATATCTATCTTATGTGCTTTGTCCAAACCTTTCGAACGTATTGTCCATCAGCAACTTACTGCATACATTGAAACAAACAATTTAATGGACCCAATGCAATCTGGGTTCTGTGCAAGGCATAGTACACTTACAGCTTCACTTAAAGTAACTTCTGACCTTAAACTTGCAATTGATAGGAGGGAAATAACGGTTGTTGTCCTTTTTGATTTTTCTAAGGCGTTTGATACAGTTAACCATAATCTACTATTGACTAGGCTTAAATCGCTTCACCTCTCGAATATGGTTGTTAAATGGTTTGAATCATATCTTAGTAATCGTTCTGAAAGAGTACAAATTAGCAATGGCGACCGGTCTGATTGTGGGGAGGTTAAGAGTGATGTCCCTCAGGGATCCACACTTGCACCCACTTTATTTAATATTTATACCTCTGAACTTGGTAGCGAACTTCGTCATTGCAACTATCACATATATGCTGACGTCTTTAAGCTTTACCTTTCCGGGCCTATTGCCAATCTTAAGAGCTTATTTCAAAAGGTACAGGCGGATATTGATCTAGTGGTGCAGTGGGCCTTGACAAGTGGCCTCACTCTTAACCCTGCTAAAACTATGGCCATAATCATAGGACCTTCTTCCTCTCCATCACTTGAAACAATTGCAACCCTACCTCCTCTCTTGATCGATGGACGTCTCATCCCCTTTATGGAATCTGTGAAAGATTTAGGCTATATTCTTAATCGCTCTCTTACTTGGAATGAACAAGTTACGGATATTTCAAGGAAAACCTTTAGAGTCCTCCAACGGCTTAACAGGAATAAAGAATCACTCCTACTTCAACGCGTATCCTCCTAGTTAAAAGCCTTATCCTTCCTTTCTTTGACTACGGTTGTGTGGTATATGACGATATTACTGATGAGCTGAATGCTAAGCTTGAGCGTAGACTTAATGCTTGCATTCGGTTCATCTATAACATCCCCAAAAGTGAACATATTACTCAGTATAGAGAAAGAGCAGGACTTCCTAACGTCGCCAAAAGAAGACAATTTTTATGGGTAATTTACTTTATAGCCTATTCAGTAATGAAGCTCCGCACTATCTTCTTAATCTCTTCCATTTTATTGACAAAGATCAACCAACACATTCCAAACTCCGTGAAAAGAAAACAGTACTAAAAATTCAGCCACATCGCACGTGTAAAATGCAAAGCTCTTTTGTTATTCGTGGTGCTCGCCTTTGGAACAAACTACCTATAAGCATTAGAAATGCACCTTCACAATTTGTCTTTAGAAAACTACTTTTCGGTTACTTATTTAACACATCAAATCCTGCCCTCGAAATCGCGCATTGGTAACACTTAAATCCTTAATTAAAAATATATATAAGTGTGTATATGAATGCGTATTTACTATTAAGTATGTATATTTGCGTATGTATATTTTTAGTATCCTTTTGTTGATAGCCTATATCTAATTATGTGTATTATAGTTGATTTCTTTACTCTTGTTAAATACTTATTTTTGATTTCAATCGTCAAATCGATCGCCGTCACATTTTAATTGTAATATGTATCACCTGTTCGTTATAGGGCTATTTAGCCCTAGGAACTTTTCATAAATAAATACAAATACAAAGATGGAAATTAAAATTAGCCGAATATCACTTTTAAGTTGTCTATAAAGCAGATAAAATGAATGTAAATGCAGACGCGTTATCAAGAAACCCCACAGATGTTAATGAAGAAATAGAAGAAGAAGATACAAAAATAAAAGAAGAAGATACTAAAATAAAAGAAGAAGATACTAAAATAAAAGAAGAAGATACTAAAATAATGACAGTTAATCAAGAAACATACTCTACGCGCTCAAAATAAAATTCAACATCAAGTTCTAACAAAGACTCACAAATAATTTCAAAATCGAGTACTAACAAAGACTCGAAATCAAATTTTAAATCATGTACTGATACAAGCTCAAAATCGAATTCTGATTCATGTTTAAACTCACAGTCGATTTTCAATCCAAGTTCAAGTTCAAATTCTAGTATAACTAAATCTAGTATTACTGAATCAATTGGATCTCTTAAATCTAAATAGAATAAACGAATCAAAAAGCCACGCAATGGTAACAAGACGAAAATCAAGAAATCAAACTGAAGAAACTAAAAATCCAGTTAATATACAAGAAAATATTCAAGAAGCCTTTAGAGAAAATAATAGCGAAGATAATTACGAAAAGGACTCCTAAGAAGAAATCAGTATTAAGAAAAGACGAGGTAGACCACGCAAGGCTACACTCAAAACAAAAACTTCCTACTCTTGCAGCAAAAAAGAGAGAAAGACCCAGAAAAGAAATTATTACTAAATCAAACTAGCTGTGAATTCGATCTCTAGTGTTTCCACTTTGTTTTTATTTATAATTATATGGTGCTCATTTCAGGAACACTTTGCTTCCCGTTAGCAAATGTATTTGCTTCCTCATAGAGGAAGCATTAATTATTTTTTTCAATAATAGACAAACCAAAGTCTTCATTTTGATCAATTTAAAAATGGAAATTCACAAAAAATACAAATTCACAAAAAAATACAAAATTACAAAATAATACAAAAAATTTTTTAAATACAAAGACAAATCAGACAAATCAAATTTTGTAATTGAAATGATAATTTTTCGTGCTGGAAAAGGGAAGGGAAAAGTTCTGTCGCACCCTATCCCTTTCCCAGCTTTATGATTTCTTTACAAACATTGTCAGAATTATTCTATTTGAAAATGTATGATCAAAAAGTCTTTTCCATTCATACGTCAACTTTGAATTATGTCGATGAAAAAAGTTTTTCTGTTTGAAACATATGATTCAAATATTATAATTGAGCATAACTTCCTTAATCTTCAATAAAGTGTATTAATATTATAGATGAATCGATTTTTACTCGAATCAAGGAATCTTTTCCGTTCTTGCATCAATTTTGAATTATTTTAGTGAAAAAAGTTTTACTATAAAAAACCGTGTTTTCAAATATTATGCATTACCATAGCTTCATTAGTCTTCAATAAAATTTATCAATGTTGTAGGTCCATCGATTCGTCTGGAATCAACATAATTTTTCTATTCCCGCATCAACTTTAAATGATGAGAATGAGAAAATTTTTACTATAAAAATAGATTTTAAATATAATATAAATGACGATAACTTCCTTACTCTTTGATAAAATGTATTAATATTATAGGTCAATCGATTCGTCTCGACCCAAGGTATCTTTTATATTCTTACATCAACTTTGAATTATGTTAGTAAAAAAAGTTTTACTATAAAAAACAGTAATGTTACCAATACAAAGCTTGCTCTATGAGGAAGCAAAAAAGACAATAAAGTAAAAACGTACGGTAATCCCGATTACACACCAGACAACTCAGACTCTGATCCAGATTATTATGAAAATATAAAGAAGAAAAAGAAATCCTGTAAGAAAAAGGAGAAATTGAAAATTGAAGAAGAAGAAGAAGAAGTAGATAGCAACGTAGAAAATCCGAATTATTTTTCCAGTTCCAGTGAATCAAGCGAAAATGAATACCTAAGCGATCCTGAAGACAATTTTTTAGAAGATTACAATGACAATTTTAATGATAAAAATTTCAATGAAAATTTGTTCAATTTATATGAAATAGATCCCGATTTTAATGACGATTTACCAGAAACAAATGAAAATAAAGAAACGCATGACGGAGATTCAGCACAAAATCGTCCGCCCCCAGAGCCACCCCCGAATAAACTAGTCGTCGGAACGTCAACTAAGCATCCAAATATAAAATAAAAATGATAAAAATATAAAATAAAATTAAAATAAAAAAAAATTAAATTAAAATAAAATAAAATAAAATTACAATGAGAAAAGATAACTATGTATACTTTACCACAACGAATGGAGAACCCCGAGATAATGGATCAGAATTATTATTAAAGCGTGAACAATAACCCAAGCTTACAAACCTTCAGGAAGGCTTTGCCCAAGAAATTCATAAAGGAAAAAATTATCACATAGCCCTTCCTATCGAAGAAGAAAATCTTACAGAAACAGTCAATAGTATAAAGTTAGCAATGTTCTTTTTGCATGATATTGTAACTGCCACGCTATGTAAACTTGTGGGGGGGGGGGGGGGGGTTACAATGCGTAGCGGCGAGCTAAGCGTCCAACCGGCTCATATCCTGGGGGGCGTTGCGCTGACTGTCGGGCGGTGGGAGAATCGTTTAATGTCTCCCTTTATGAGTCGCTTCCATGCTGTCATCCCGTCCATATGGCCAGTGACAGAGGGTGGAAAGTTGGCAGTGAGTGCACTTTATTCTGTATTTGTTTTAGGGAGGCGGGGTGAAGGAAGAAGGAAAAGGATAGTTGGTGATGGATGGCGATCCGAAGACCCAGAAAGGGAAGGACTACAGCGGACTCACCAACCCGGAAGGAGTGGGTTGGTGTGAGGTCGCGAAACACGTCATATATCGATCACTAGAAGTTAAGATTGTGACGAGAGGAATCTACACCCCGGAAGCGCGCACTAGGCGGCGAACTGAAAAGTGATGAAGAGAACGTCTTCGGCGTTCGGACAGAAAAAGCATGTCCGCATCTGGACTCCCTTCGACTTCCTCCTTCTGCTGGGGAGGGGGCGTTTCCCGCGACTCTCTTGGTGTAGCGGGTGGCTATGACACCCGTTCGGGTCGAGCCAGCGAGTAAGCTCGTGCTTTCTTCGCTGCGCGGGGCGACCCAGGAGTAGCTGGGACCCGCAAACGGATGAAGCTACTTGGCGACGGTAAGGTCGACGTCGGTGGGACCCGTAGTGCCCACGGACGTGGTGGCGAGTCGAAGCAATCCACTACAACCGGCTGACTCGGGATTGTCGGCCCGGATATGCTTCGCCGAGTCAGCTCCACAGGCGGAAAGACGTGCCTGTGTTCCTCGATGAAGCGGGGGACCCTTAACGTCAAGGGTACTTTCCGTCTAGTAAATGGGCAACGTTGGCGCTGGTCGCGCGTTCCTGGCCATCCTCGCCTTATTGCTAGCAACTGCCACTCACCCTCCCGGAATAGAGCCGGGGCCTCAGGGTCATAAGCCTGAGGGGCGGCGCGTGCAGCTTCTTCTTCCGCAGCACGTTGAGCGGCGGCGGCTCGTTGAATTCGCGCTGCTTCTTCCTCGGCGGCGACCCGT
>CAKNYM010009620.1:0-14168 GCA_932195095.1 Andricus curvator | reverse complement strand
AGCGAGCCAGGCTCGGTATTTCTCGTCTCGGACGGCAACACTACTCATTTCGATGGGTCCTAAAACAAACTACGCAACTCGCGTCGGCAGATAGAAAATACGGATCTCGCGCGCACTATAATAAGTATATAGAAATTTATACATACTTAGTATAGAGCGCGCCAGATACGCATTTTCTATCTGCCGCCGCGAGTTGCGTAGTTTCTTTTAGGACCCATCGATTTGTTCATTTTTAATTTAATAAATATTTAATTTCACCTACATATAACTATAAATGTATTACTTTACAAGAAAAATCCATATTCCTAATTATAAAATAAGATATTGCAGAAAAATAGGCAATATGTTTTTGTCCTTTTGTTATTTTTAAAAATTCTTGAAATAATAAAGAAGTGTCTTATCGACCAGAAATTCGGGACGAGTAATCAAATATTTTTCTGTAAAGCTAGAAAGAATAAGTAAAAATATTCTAGCTTTATAAACGCACTCTTCTAAAATAGAGTAGTTTCGTAGGCTAAGAATAGATAGATATCACTCCCTCCCTTCAAACTGATAAGGGCAGTAGACTGTACTCTTCTATCGTAGGACCGACACGGCAGGGCCTCGGCCCCAAAGGTATCATTCCTTGTCTGACTGCTACGTCGTCAACTTGTGTTTCATTAAAATAAACTAACTGACCAGATCTACGAATCTGCGTCAGAACAAATTAAATTAAAGTTACTTTTTATTCAGACCGTCACATAAATTGGCGATCCATGCCAGGATACTTTTGATTGATACGTCATTCTCATAAAGTATTAATAAGAACCTTCTTACGGAATTAAAATCAGGAAAACACGTACTGGGCTGAACTAAGTAGGCTCACAGTGATTCCTTGTCTTAAAAATGAGTAAATCCACTGAAGCAGCCACGAACTATCTTCACTGGGAATCTCAAGTGAGTAGAAAGAAGAGGAAAAATTTCAAAATAAAGGAGTGTTCTGTCACGACTCTCCAAAACCTCGTAAGGCTAGCCGACTACGCGAGACTCGACCTTTCGTTAAAAAACGTTCATCGATTCATTCACAATATTTGGCCAAAGTTGTAGCACTTTCGTTTCAAATAGTGAATTTAAATAAGAAAATAGTCACTGGCTAGAGGGCTGACTTCGCCACGGACTATACGCGTACGCGAGTATTTCATTGTACCGAACGATATAGAGATTAGATAACGAGGCGCGACACACCACCCGACATCCGCTAACATAAATAGGGGACCCAAAGAATTAGGCACACTATTGAACACATATGCACACTATTGAGAAGAAAACCATGGCAGACGGAATCCACAAAAACGCACTTTCATAGACGGAAGATGCCCCTCTTGTAGTTACTAATGCTGATATAATTGGCATGCTACAAAAATTATCAGATTGGATGTCTAACATGGAAATCGCAATAAATACACGTAAAGAAGAAATTCGCTCTATAGCAAAAAATTTTGATTTGATGACTGCGGACGAAAGCGAAAGGGAAAAAGATGAAGAATCTAGAGTAGGTAACAATGGCACGTTGTGTGTAGAACCAGCACAGTCGTTAGAGAGAGAACAAATTGACCCTAGGCTTCTACAAAGGTTGTCAAATGAAAGAGTAACAACCCCAAATGAAGCCAACCTTATAAGAGACAGGCTCTCACAAAGGTCGGATGAAAGAATATCCACTACAAGCGAAAATATCCCTGCTAGAGACGCGGTGAAATTAATTAAAAAATTCAATTGAAAAGACGATGTGGGAGTTGAACCCTTCACCACTCTTGTGAAAAGAATTAAATCGGAGTGTTCAAATCCAGGAGTTTTATTAGACTGGATCATTGCAGAAAAAATCGAAGGAGAAGCGGAAAAATCTATTCGTTTCTTATCAATTCAAGATTATGATGATCTTTTCAAAGCTCTTAGAACTAACTGTGGAACTACTGGATCACTAGAAACTTATCGCACCAAACTATCACAAGTAATCCAAGAAGCTGGAGAAAGTGCGCAGAATTTCAATGGAAGATTGAACCAAAAAATGCACGAACTTTTGTATGCTGTACAATCGAAAAATCCTTTAACACACGAACGAGAAATTTGCATAAAAAGTGAAGAACAAACAGTTCTTGAAAAATACATTATGAATTTGAGAGAAGAACTTTCAGACCGAGTTTCTAGTAAAAATCCTAGCGATATTAGAGAAGCACAACAAATGGCAATACAATCTGAAGTCTGGTTAGCTGAAAGAAGTAAAATTCGCCAATCAAGAAACACGATTAAACCCCGAGTACCTATCCACACAAACCTCATTAAAAATCCTTTTGAAACCCTTAACTCCCAATTTAATAAACAAAAATACCCTTCGATAAACAATCCTCCAAATCACAGCAAACCTTTGTAGCAGAGAATCCAGTTATTTTACAGTCACTGCAAAATGCCTGGAAATATCGAAAACCAATGTTTTTCTAAACGGAAAAATTTTCAGGCGAAAGCCTCGAGAGGCCGACCTCCGGATCGTATAACTGATCTGCAAGAAAAAATGGAGGAACAAGAAGATATCCGGGAAACGGAGTCGGAGACAGAGTATCAGCAATATCTGGAAGATTATATTCTATCAGAGGACTGTTACACGGAGCAATTAAACCCGTAAAATTATTAGTTGATAGTGGCGCATCAATAAATCTCATCAAAGAAAATTGCATTAACAAATACCACCAGAGAATTTCCATGAACAAAGAGTTTTCAATGGGAAATGATAAGCACCAGACAAACGAAGTAACCAAGTTTAAGTTTCAAGGAAAAGAACATCTCTTTGTAATTGTACCAGAAAATTTTCCTATACCCGAGGAAGGCATCATCGGAACACCATTCCTGTACTCTTATCAGTTTAACTTGTCCAACAGGTCCCTCCAACTCGACGATAAGGTCTATCCCTTGGAATATGAGGGTATTATCATCCCAAAGAACACTATACAAATGATAACCGTGGAAACAAACAAAAAACAGGGGCACATTCTCATAGAAGATAATCCCTACATTCCAAATTCTATTTACCGTATCGTTGACTCACAAGTAATAATTCCCGTTAGTAACGATACCGAAACAGACTTGAGATTAAGTGATGAAGACATAAATTATAAGTTTATCAATGTTAGTCCAGAACGAGAAGAGCGCGTAACTTACATTACAAAGGAAGAATTAAATGCTAGATTGAAATTACTGAACGGAGATTTGAGGCTTGAACATATCGAAGATACCTATAGAACACAGACACAAAAAATAGCTATCTCTTATCACGACATTTTCTTACTAAAGAGAGATCCACTACCCTGCACAAGTCTAGCGTCACATAAAATCGTCATGAAAGATGAAGCAAATATTAATATACGTCAACCACGACATCCGGAATGCCACAAAGAAGAAATTTCAAAACAGGTAAATGAAATGATAACTAGAAGAATAATAGAAGCGTCAGACTCACCATTCAATTCACCACTTGGGGACCTCCCGAAAAAATGCGACGTGTCGGGAAAACCTAAATGGAGGCTTGTAATTGATTTTAGAAAGTTAAATGAAAAAACAGATAAAGATGCCTACCCACTTCCTGTAATCGATGAAATTCTGGACCAACCAGGAAAATCAAAATTCTTTTCAGCCTTCGATTTAAGCTCAGGATTTTACCAAATTCCGATGAACGAGGACTCAAAAAAATATACTGCGTTTTCTACACCTGAAGGGCATTTTCACTACAATCGCATGCGTTCGGGCTCAAAAACGCTCCAGCCACATTTCAAAGAATGATGGACACAGCATTAAGAGGACTGGTAGGAAAAATCTGTTTCGCTTATCTGGACGACATTGTTGTCTTTGGAAGTACACTCCAAGAACACAACGAAAATCTGGTCATCTTATTTGAACGCTTACGGGCTACTGGACTCAAACTTCAACGAGACAAGTGTGAGCTCCTTCGACCGGAACTGGAATTCCTGGGACACGTGATCACGGAAAACAAAGTGAAACCAAACCCATATAAATTATCAGCTGTCCAAAATTTCAAAAGACCCGAAAAACAAAAAGAAGTCATATCTTTCTTAGGACTAGCTGGATATAACCGAAAACTTATAAAAAACTTTTCTACGATAGCTAAACCACTAACAGAACTGACGAAGAAAAATCAACCCTTTAATTGGACGCCATCTTGCGAAACAAGTTTTAAAACATTGAAAGATGCTCTTTGCTCAGCACCGGTCTTAAGATATCCTGACTTTAAGGGCACATTTACGTTGACTACCGATGCAAGCAATGTTGGACTGGGGGCAATTTTATCTCAAAAGGGACATCCAGTTTGCTACATCTCAAGAACTCTAAATGAACCTGAGTTAAACTTCACTTCTACCGAAAAAGAAACTTTAGCAATCGTCTGGGCAGTTAAGCGGTTTCGACAATATCTTCTCGGACGTAAATTCATCATACAAACGGACCATCAGGCTTTGACGTGGCTTTTTAACGTAAAAGATTCTTCTTCCAGGTTGATGAGGTGGAGATTTCAGATGGAAGCATATGCATACAAGATCGTGTATAAAAAAGGGAAGGAAAATACGGCAGCTGACGCAGTTCCGAGAATGCAAACTATTCAAGATCAAAATCTCTCAGAACATTTGGGAGAGAATGCACAAATCAATCAAGTAAATGAATCCCAAGAAGTCGATGAGATTGATACATCATCATCATCATCATCAGGCGAAGATAACCAACCAATTTCTGAAAGATTGCGAAATTATGAACCGACAGATGAAAAAGAAATTCAAAACGATTACGTAATCTGGAAAAGGAACCGCCTGCCTAGTAAATTAAAAATTAAACTTGTTGCCACTGGAAAGAATTGGATTAAAATTAGCAAACAAAATATTTACTCTTTGCTAAGAATCCAGTTACCAGACTATGACGAAGAAAAATGGGTCAAACTCCTCTACATAAAAATTAAAGATTTCACCAGAAACAAAACTTGGTGCATACTTAAATTTCACATGGAAGATCCCTTAATCAAAATTACGGAACGTGTACGCATCGGAGATATGTTGAATTTTCTACTACAGACAAAATTCACAGAACACACATTTTTCCTGTGTGAACGACCTGACAAAAAGTTAAGTGAAGAAGAGAAACCAAATCTGTTGAGGAAGGCACACGGAAACGTGGCCACTGGCCACTTTGGCGAAAATAAAACAATCAAGAGACTACGCGAACAAACATCGTGGGAAAATATGGAGAAAGATGTAATCGACTTCGTTAAGAAATGTCAAACATGCCAACGCGAAAAACTGACCCGAATTCGTCCCAAGGTTGAAGCATAACGATAGCAAAGCAACAAAATTAGAGAGTGAATGGCTTGAACCCTACACCATATGCAAACGCGTCCGTTCTTCTGATTATGAAATCTTTTACCATAATCAGCATTACACTGTACACGCTAATAGGTTAAAGACCTACTACCAGTAGCTTCATCGGGTTATTTTATATTTTAGAAACTGTTTTTAATAAAATACAAATTATTATTTGAACTCATTCTTTGAGAAAAAAGGCAACGGATATTCTATCTTACTTGGGCGCTCCGTTAATCCTTATTTAAGACTTTGCACTTTATAAATGCGGAATTTGCGAATTAATTCAAAAATGTATTCCAAACCTCTGCTTTAATTTTTGTTTTACCACCAATAAGATAAAAAACGAAATAATACCACAAGTTGTCACCTACGTACAAGCGAGCGCGCCTACGATAGATTTAGAGAGTATGTTAGATAATAAAGCTAGTACGTTTACAAGAAAGTAATCTATACAAATACAAAGAATTTCAGAAGAAATTCACTCTAACAGGGGAGGTGTAAAGCTAGAAAGAATAAGTAAAAATATTCTAGCTTTATAAACGCACTCTTCTAAAATAGAGTAGTTTCGTAGGCTAAGAATAGATAGATATCACTCCCTCCCTTCAAACTGATAAGGGCAGTAGGCTGTACTCTTTTATCGTAGGACTGACACGGCAGGGCCTCGGCCCCAAAGGTATCATTCCTTGTCTGACTGCTACGGCGTCAACTTGTGTTTCATTGAAATAAACCAGCCCCTGCAACGACGTTAGTTCACTAGGACGGTCAAGTGAAGCGCGGAGCGCAGATGGCGCTGGGAGTCTTTCCAGCCTATGTTTACATGGCAAGAATAGGAAAGACTATTGAAAAATAAATTTTATCTAATTTTTCGTAATGACAATCGGTTTTGTGTGTTACAAATCTAAGTGTAAAAATTTAAAAATATTATTATTACAAAAGTTGGCACTAAAATAACTAAAATGGGTGGAACGTGGTGTATTGCCCCTGGATGTAAGTCAGATTATGACAGCTGCTCCGAAAAATTCAATTTCTTTTACGTGCCAAAAGGTAAAGAAAATCTAAAAGCCTGGCAAAAAGCCATCCCAAGGGGAAATTTTGTGATATAAACCGGACATGGCGTGTGCGAGAGAATTTTTTTTTAAGAAGGTATTTTGTGGGAGTGAAAAACTTTTGCAGAGGATGGAGACACTGTTCTGGGAGTGGCAAGTATAAATATAAAATATTTATATTTACAATGAATGATTGTTGTTTAATTTCAAGGTAATAATATTATTGTTGTTTATGTAATAATTGGCAATTAATATTTCCTTATTTTTGATTGAACTGTTTGTGAGTTATAAAATATAAGTGGTACCGCACGACAGTGCCGGTACACCGGTTTATTATATACATTTTTTTTCTTGATAAAGTGTAAAAGTAAAGTACAGAATCAAGTTACCAAAGGATTGAATAATTAAAATAATAGTTTTATTCAAACAAATAAATGAAGAAGGTATCATTTATGCATTTTATCCTAAACTGAAACGATATCTATATTTAAAAAATTCTTTTGTAGAAATTTAAAAAATTCTTTTGTAGAAAGTTAAAAAAATTTTTTGTAGAAACGTAAAGAATTAAATGAGAACTATGTATTGTAATAAAAAATATATAAAATTTTATCTTAAAATGAAACTATATCTGTTTAGATTCAAAAGCCTAAGTTACTGTAGTAGTTAAACAAATGTAAACGTCAAATTAAAACTTTATAAACTATTTTGAATTTTAAATTAATTTTAAATTAATAGATTCATAATTTCAGTCTGAAACGTCTAAAATATACAATTTTTAACTGACACAATTAAAAATATATAATTTTGGAATATTTAGCAATATTTTAGTTTCTATTTAAAATCCACAATTATAAATCAAATATTTGAAACTAAATAAATTTTAATCTGAATTCATTGAAAAAGAAAGCCTTGAATCATTAAAATTTCAGAAAGAAAAATTTAAACTTTGAACTTTACAATTTTACTTATTTTATTACTCTATTTACATTTTTAAACTTGAGAACATTTCCAAAAAAAATTTAACAAAATGTAGATTTTTGAAGTTTTTGAAATAAAATTGTAAAGCTTTTCAAGGATTTTGAAAGGTTTCAAGATAATAAAAAAATTTATTGAGATTCCTGGGAAAATTTGAAATGATTTTTTATTTAAAAAAATTATTTTTAAGAGAATATTTATAAACCAATTTTGATGAATAAATAACAATTTAACAATTATTAATTCAGAAAAAATGTAATTAGGTTTGAGAGACATTTAAAATATTTGAAATGATTAAAAAGTAATTTAAACCTTGAGAAGATTTCAACAAATTTAAAACAATGTGTAGATTTTTTAACATTTTGAAAAAATAAATACAAAATTTTAAGATATCTTCATTTAAAAAAATTCTTTCGTAGAAATATAAAAAATTGAACAAGAACTATGTATTTTAATGAAAAATATAGACAATTTTATCTTAAAATAAAAATATATCTTCACTTTTGAAAATTCTTTTGTAGAAATATGAAAAATTAACTAAGAACTATATGTATTTCAATAAAAAATATCGAACATTTTATCTCAAACTGAAACAATATCTTTATCTCAAAAAAACCTTTTAGTAGAAATATAAAAAATTAAATAAGAACAATGTATTTGAATAAAAACTATATATTTTAATACAAATTATCGAACATCATATCCTAAACTGAAACGATATCTCTATTTTTAATTTAACCAGTATTTGAATTAATTAATCGAAATTTTATTTTTTTTAAACTTAGCCGAGTTGCTGAGGTTTAAACGGCTGAAAGTTTTAAACAGTGTAAATACTTTTATTTTAGTTTACGAAGTTTATTCAAATTAATCATTTGTTATTGTTTTAGGGTTACTGTCATTAATAAATTGCTTATTTATACCAGCGTATGACGCTGTTCTTATTTTAATTTTCTTTCCCAATAAATCAATTCCTCACCCCAATATAAAATTAGAATATCTGTTATGTAATTTCAATTTTTAATTAAATTTTATATTTCATAACAGTAATTTTGTTTATGAAATATAATTTCACAATATCATATTATATATATTATATATTATATTATAAAAATATTTTATCAGTTTTGCACTATTTTTTTGTAACTATATGTAATAAAAAAAATATTGTTTGTCTCTCCATGCTTTTTTTCAAACTTATATTTCGCAAAAATATTTTATTTTATTTTCATAGACTAATTTGGAATGCAATAATAAAAATTAGTATAATTATAAGTTAAATTTTATTTCTTAAGTTGAAAAAAATTTAATTCAATTTCCTCCATATTACGGTTGAAACCTTTCATATTTCCCGCAGCTAAAAAAAAAAGATTTTGATGATTTTTTTTACTTGCAATTATTCTAATGTTTAAAAAGATATGCAACTTCAGTAATGTGGTGTATAAAACCGATTGTCATTACGAATAATATCAATTAAATTAATTTCTAACTAATTTTGCCTATGCTTGACATGTAAAAACAGGCTGGAAAGACTCCCAGCGCCATCTGCGCTCCGCGCTTCACTTGACCGTACTAGTGAACTAACGCTAACATACAGTCGTTGCAGGGGGCTGAAATAAACTAACTGACCAGATCTAGGAATCTGCGTCAGAACAAATTAAATTAAAGTGACTTTTTATTCAGACCGTCACATTTCATTACCTTGTGTAGTCGTCCCGAATTCTCCAAGCATCATAGTGCATCTCCATTTTCAACTCCCTTATTTTTTCAGGACGAATTGACACAGCTAAATAATAAACAATTTGGGATTTTAATAGTCTTATTTTTCAGATATAAAGGTTTATAGGATTTGCATTATTTGTTAAAGTATTGTATCCCATTTATATCATTAATTTTATAGCTGTTATATTCAATTCATGATTCAATTTCAAAACATATATATTATTATGTAAAAACCAAAAAACACTGAACAACATGAATCAAAAAAGGAACTAATTTTGGACAAGTGTTCAATGCTTCGTCATTTACCACAAATTTGAAGGAAAACTAAATGATGAAATTTTTAATGCTTGGTTTAATGGCAAGTCACATTATTAATTTGGCATAATACTTTTTTCATTTTTCCGACCTGGAGGAAGAAATTGCTTCACTCTCGACAATTTTGATTTTCCTGTAATTTAAAATATTAAAATTTTTAATTTTGGCCAATGAGAATAATATTCTCGAGAAATTATATTATTAACGTTAAAAAAGTAGCATTACTCTACCTGATTATCCATAAGTGTATTTAATATGTATTAACAAATGAAATAATTAAAATTAAGTCACATATAAATACAAAATAATTGCATAGGTCCTAAAAGAACGAAAAGAGGGCCTCAAGGTTACACAGGACTTAAAGAGGTCTTATTTAACTTTCTAAAATTGACAGAGAATTTGGTGGTCGTATAGAGGATTTGAAAATATGACTGTGAGAATTTTAAGAGGTTCTAAATAGCGCTAAAATAGGTTCAACGGGGTTCGAAAGAGGACATGGCGGGTTAGGTAGTGCTAAAGCAGGTTCTATTTGGAATTATGCAGGGCTTAACCCTTCGATGGCACACTCCCCGACGCGTAACATAGCTGGCATATTGGGGTCTTTGTGACCCCAAGCGAAAAATGCTTACCGCAAAGAGCCAATTCATTATTTTGGGTAGCTGAATTTTTTACACACTCTTGGAGAGTTACTTTAAACAACGCTGTGGGTTATTTAGTTCAAAATTTATTTTAAATATGAAAAAAATACTGTAGAATTTAAACAATAGCGAAAAGTGACATTTTTCACTAAAAAATTAATAACTTTATTTTTTATTTTTAATAACCGTATAAGTACTATTTTTAAATTTGGATGGGACTTAAATAAGTTTTAACATGCCTGGGGTCTTTTCGACCCCAGTGTGCCATCGAAGGGTTAAATAGGGCTAAAATTTCGACTCCGGAAGTTATGTCATCCTTGTAGCTTATTTTGTATTATTCTAAAAAGCGACTCGTTTGAAGCACCTTAAGGGTTCGGGTCCGGACCCATAAAATTCTTATGGTTCCGAACCCGGAGCCGAAACTTTTAAATTCTTAAGGTTTCGGGCCCGGACCCGGACCGTTTATTTGGAGGGATTGAAATTATTATGTTAACTTGAGATTGCGCAAAGAAGAGTTCAACGGGAACTAACGATGAGCAGAAAAGTGATACTGCACCTTATTTTTCGCAGTAAAGTGCACTATTAGAAATTTTTGCAATTTTAGTATACATGGGCATATTAAATTTCCTATATGTTTACTAAATTCATTACACTTTGTAATTTTAGTATACTTACGTATACTAAATTTCTTTTCTGAAGTTATATGTATACTAAATTTATTAAGGGTACAGTAAGTTTCTTTCATGTATATGAATTTCATAGTTTCTGTATACTAAAATTCATATATACGTGTTTACTATATTCAGCTGCGCAAGCGCGTTTCGATTTACGCGAGTCGGGCAACGTGGCCGGTAGCAGGCTCATACGCCGCTGCATTTGTTTGAGTCCCTTGTAAAGCTAAAAGGTTCGGCTTCTTTCTGCGAGGATCTGCGAAGTCTTCTCTTTAAAAGGTTTATTCAATTCATTAACGTAAATGTAGCCTAACGATATGATTGTTTGAAAATTAAACCGTTGTTCTTCAATTTCATTTTTCATCTGATCATGTTTGCAGATGATGAAGACGGAACCCACGCGAAACGGAATCCGTATACTGAATTTAGTATATGCGTATACTAAATTTCGTATACATTTATACTGAATTTAGTATACGAGTATACTAAATTACATGTACGTGCATACTAAATTCAGTACATGCATATACTAAATTTACTGTACGCTGGTATACTAAATTTCATTTCATGTTGTGCATTCTTGCTTCCATTACATGTATACTAAATCTAGTACAGATTTTTCTAACAGTGTGACACGGCACATGCTACTGTGCAGCAGAGTTTCATCCCTGTCGATTGAACGGCATTGAAACGGCACTGCCCAGTGTCGTTTCAGTGCTGCTCGTTTAAAGCTACTCAGATTTCGAAATTACCTCTGCGAAAGTGAGAAATTCAGAATCTACGGGTTTCGATAATTTAAGATATCTTACTTTTTTTTTAGAAGTTTAAAATTAGAATGCATATAATGTATCTCGTAAATGCAATGAGATACGCCAAAACATACATTTCAAATTCAACACCGGAACAGTACATTATTATATAATTTATAATTATAAAATATATATATATATATATATATATATATAATGAGAAAATTCATAAATTGAAAAAAGTGTCAATAATTTGAAGAAAATTTTAAAAAGGGATTCGGGTTGGTGGGTCAACTACTGTGAACCACTCTGTCCGCCCGGTACGTGACGAATACAATAGGACCATGATATGACCGTCGCATCACTCTGAGTACCGTTTAGGTGCCAAAATCAGCACAAACAATCACTGAAACTAGTCGCTAGTACCGTTTCAGTGCCGTTTCATCAGCAGGGATGGCACATACGGCTGCGCAGTAAAGTTACACAGCACTTAAGGATGTACAGTAGAGTACCATGGAACTTCTGGATGCGCATTTGCGTTACGTAGCACGTATGTCCTCGTAGTAGAGTTACGCGGCTCTTATAGCTGCGCATAAGAGTTCAGCGACACAATTGGTTGCGCAGTAAAGTTACACCGCACTTATTGCTGCGTAGCATAGTTACACGGCACGTATGGCTGCGCGATAGAGTCACATGGATCTTATGGATGGGCAGTTGAGTTAAACGGCACGTATGCCTGGGCAGTAAAGGTTTACGTTCTTCAAGTCAACACAGTAGTATTCTGCAGAACTCAATGCTGGCGAGTATCGTTTGTGATGCAATTATATAATATAAATTCAGTATTCAGAATATTATCTCCTGTAAACATGAGTATAAAGAAGTACCAATTTGACTAATAAATTATGGCCGTTTTTTGTACATTTTTCTTATCTTTAAAATCAAATGATTTATACTAATAAAGTAAAAAAATGCCGTTATGCCCTTTTGGTCTTCCAAATCTTGACCCTAATTCACTTTAAGAATTCCAAACTTTAGCAATTCTGCTCTTTTAGAGTTACAAATTTTGGCGCTTTACGTTTTTTGCGGGGATGTGAATCCCTGTAGATCGTTATTCCGATTCCAAATAGGATCCGGGCCGAAGCGTTCCGAGATCGAAACTTTCCGAGCCCGGAACGGAACTAGAAAGAAGAATAGTTTTCTCGTTCCGGGTGGGAACGGTTCCGGTACGGAACGTGCCGAAGCCGGAACGAAACCGGAGCCAAAACCGAAGCAAATCCGCTCCGGTTCCGAACCACGCTATATGTGTACAGTGTACACTGTACTACACTAACACAAGCAATGCAATGTCAAATTACCTTACATACATACATAGATTAGCAGTTTGAACTCGAAAGTTCATTTCCTCACTACCCGATTCGGGTAGTGTTTCTAGGTGGATATTTACTACCAATGTGGGCCCACCACACCCACGACGGGCCAACAGCACGCAGTATTTCCTGAAAGGTCACCCATCCAAGTACTAACCGCGCCCAACAATGCTTAACTTCAGTGATCTTACGAGAACTGGTGTTTTCAGCGTGGTATCGCCGTTGGCAAATTACCTTAGCGTTATTAAACGAATTAATTAATTTATCGATGGTTGAATACGATTATGGGTTTAAAATTCAAAAATTCAGAAAGTTGACATAAATTTTGGAAATTTTATGTAATTGGTAGATTTTCATGAACGTCAGAAAGTCTTGAATTTACAGAATACGAATTTGAGGTCAAAATTATACTATTCAAAAATATGACTCATATTTGAAAATTTTTATTTAATTAGTAGATTTACATGAAAATCAGGAAGAGGTGCGTTTTCGAGTCACAGAATACGAATTATAGGACATAATTCAGAAACTCATAACTTTGACTCAAATTTTGAAACTTTTATTAAATTGGTATATTTCCGTAAAAGTCAGTACGAGGAGGGGTTTCGGGGCACAGAACACAAATTTGAGGTTAAAATTAAAAAATTTCAATAAAATTCTGAAGATTTTATTAAATTGGTTGATTCTTATGAAGCCATAACGAGGGAGGTTTCCGGGTCTTTGAATGTATACCATTAAGCCATTTCCCTTTCAGGGTAGGCGTGACACTACCCGATTCGGGTAGTGTTTCTAGGTGAACAGTTTTCTTGTAGTTATGAATAACTACAAGTGTTGGCTCACCACACCCACGATGTGCTAACAGCACTCAGTATTCTTGAATGGTCACCCATCCAAATAATATCCGCGTCCAACGCTGCTTAACTTCAGTGATCTGACGAGAACTGGGTTTTGCAGCGTGGTATGGCCGTTGGCATAATAATAATAATTATTATAATATAATTATAATTATAATTTGAGTAAATTCGAATAAATTTGAATAAATAATTCAAGTCTTAGAAGTTAGCGGCAAAAGTAGGAAATTCTAAAATTTGACTTATTCGTATTATGCTATTAAAAAAAAACCGTACTGACTGAGTCAACATTTTGAAATTTTTAATTTGTACATAAAATTCGTATTTTTAAACGCGATTAATGACCTCATACCGATGGGTCCTAAAAGAAAGTACGCAACTCGCGGAGGCAGATAGAAAATACGTATCTGGCGCGCTCTATACTAAGTATATAGAAATTTATATATA
>CAKNYM010009618.1:0-14869 GCA_932195095.1 Andricus curvator | reverse complement strand
CTCGACAATTGGTGACTTTTACCCTACCCATAAGATAGTGTAAAACTAACGAATGAAAAAAAAAGATTCATTTAATTGACATGTAATATATAATTAAAGTGTGAAGAAAATTTTGGCATTTCGAGGGCTTGGATTGAGAGGGTTCTATCGCAAATAATAATATTCCTTCAAGTTATTTCTACAGAAATGATAATATCGATTTCAAATATTGAGTAATTATAATAATAGAAAACATATGAGGACATCACTCTTTTGTCTTTTTAGTTTGTATTTTGAAAATGTTTTTTTTCGGAATTCTTACCAATTTTATATTGTATTTTTGACATCGGACAGCAATTACGGCATACATCCTCTATTATTTCTTAAAATTTCAGTTCGATATTGTCATTATTGTACGAATAAATTGGTGAAAAATAATTATTTTCTGGATCGATAACTGCTAAAGTCATAAAGTACTACTGCAAGTAAACTAAAAGGTAAACCAAATGTTTACAACTAAAAGGTTTACAACTAAAAGGTAAATTTAAATTTGAAATTTAAGGATTTTTCGGGTTTCAATCGTCTGTGCTTGTCAAACTTGATTGGCCAATCAAGTATTTCTTTAAAAACCCGGAAGGACGGAAAGCCAAATCGGATTGGTATTATATCCATTGTCCCCATTGATGTCGTTAGGGTGTTTTGTTAAGATTGAGGAGGGAAGTTGGGCTTCGCGTAAAATGTTGGCTGTCCTACGTCGTATGTCATTCGCTTTTTCGGGTGGAAGGGTATATATTATGGATTCCAAATTACTGATGATTTCTTCTTTTGGGATTTTGGAGGAAGCGACTGCAAAATTATGTCCTTTAGATAAGGCTGAAATGATTTCATTGCTGAGAGGATGGTTAAAGAGTTTTTTTACTGTGTTAGTTAATGGTGCGTGCCTTACTGGAAGTAATTTGTCAAATTATATTTTTTGTCTTTGAGTGCAAAAATCGTTATTCCGTTGGGATTGGTCAAATGATATGCGGTCCAATGTGGACCAAATGTCAAATCTGAGACCCTACATTCAAGGTATCGCAGAACAAATAGGAAGAATTCTCAACAAACACAATATCCAAACTATATTTAAGCCACCTGCAAAAATAGGACAACTTCTAAACAACCCTAAAGATAAAAAGGAACCTTTCAGTGATGCAGGAGTATATAAAATCCCTTGTTCTTGTGACAAAGTCTATATTGGAAAAACTGGGAGAGCGGTAAGTCAACGTGTAAAGGAACATGAGAGTAAAGTCAGGCTAAAAAATTTCACGCAATCAGCAGTAGCTGAGCATCATATCGAAACAGGACATAGCATCTTATTTGAAAAAAAAACCACCATCATCGCAAAAACGTAAAATATTATTCCAAGAAAACATAGAGAAGCAATCGAAATCTTAAAACACCCTAATAACATCAATAGGGACAATGGATATAATACCAATCCGATTTGGCTTTCCGTCCTTCATTTGCCAATAAAGTTCAACCAGTCCCCACCATGGGGCGCTCTGGCCAATCGCAGGCATCGTAGAGAACATATATAACAACAACATAACCTGAAACTTCAGTTTCAGGTCAGCCCTGAAGAAGTGAACTGCAATGTTCACGAAACGTCGGCAACATTCATAGTTTCGCACACAATT
The DNA here is from genome assembly GCA_932195095.1 of Andricus curvator. NCBI lineage: Eukaryota > Metazoa > Arthropoda > Insecta > Hymenoptera > Cynipidae > Andricus > Andricus curvator. The sequence goes on along the minus strand of CAKNYM010009618.1, from coordinate 13,211 downwards.
GAAACCCGAAAAATCTTTAAATTTAAATTTATTATAATGAATCATCGTGAAAGCATTAAATCTATTATTTCAACTGAAAGGTACTTTGACCACATTTAACCTGATACTTTTTACAAGAAACAAATATGCCTACCATATTTCCCAATGAAATGACATGATCCAAAGATCTATCATCATATGACTTAGTATATGTTTAAGCTAAAAGGTTCTATCCAAAAATTCAATAAATTATTATTATTATGAGCCACTAGTAGCGTTCTTATTTTTTAATGTCATCTCACTAATTTACTTATTTTTTTCCAAAATTAGCAAAAGATAGTTGTTTTTAAATATATTTTTATCTCTTCATGAACGAACTATGCATTTTTCAATAGCCTCTTCTATAAAGTTCACAGAAAGCAAAATAGAACCTTTTGGTTCCAAGTACTCAATTTAAAGTAAATTGAATTACTATAATCGAAGAGAACCAATGGACCTATAATATAACAAAGTTTTACTCATGTCTAACAAAGTTCTGATTATTTATCACATGAACTTGAAAAAAGTGAGACATTTTTATTGAAATCATTTGTAAATGTCTACTACTATAAAATGTTCCGTTACATTAACCTGTCATACAATTATTAATTGGATTTTAATATACAATTATAAATTTGTAGAATTATTATTTATTATTAATTAATTACTTTTATAATCAATTATTTTATGTGAATTATAAAATTCATTATTTAAAATAATTACGATTGCTTCCTCTTTGAGAAAGTTCATAGGCTATAAAAGTAACTTTCAATATGACACATTTTTTTAAATCTTTCAATAAAAGAATATATATTTGGATCCAAAGTTGCGATTGGATGTGTGGTATTTAAGTATTTCCAACAATTTGAAATTACAAACTATCTACTCACCAAATACGTATACAAATTTCATGAATTATTAATACACTGGAACCTGGGATTAGTTCTACCTCGGATTTTCTATATACCGAGAATTGATGCCGCGGAGGTTTTGTGATGAGGGAGCTTCTGGACCAACAGGGGAGGTGGTGCCCAGTCAAGCGTGACAAATAGCTCGACGGCCGCACTCTCAGTGCGTTAGTTGCATCAGGTTACATCGTGCATTTAAATCCAACAACTCAGGATCAAGGCCACTGCAAGCCATGCCCGAAACCTAAATTGAATCCAGGTTCCAGTGTATTTGTAAATCAGTCTATTTTTTTTCATTCTTGAATACTTACGTGCTTTCGCAGCCATTGTTGTTGCATATCGCGTTCTGTCACCAGATCGTCGAAGAAAATTGCTGATAGCTTGCTCAACCCTCTTCTGTGTTGCCTTTTCTTTTAGATCGGCCAATAAAATTGTATCTGCATCATAACAGCGTACATTACATAATTTTAACATAAAATTAAATGGTTTGATTTTAAGTTATTAGTCATACCTCGGATAGTTTGTCCTGTCGTAGTTGCTCTAAACTCCAGTTTATTTCCTGCGTGTAGAGATCTCCCAGTCCATGAAGTTTGGAAAAAGTAAAAAAAATACTTGATAAATTTTCGGAAATGTTTCCCAGTTTTAAAATATCCTTATTTCTAAAATTTTGACAAATCATTTAAAATGTGAAAAAATTGCCTTAAAATTTTCCAAATATTCCCAGAAATTTGAAGATAATCTGCTTGTTCTCTTCAAAACTTTCAAATTTCTTTTAAAGTTTTGAAATCTTTTTCAATTTTTCTTAAAGTTCATTTTTCAAAATAAAAAATCATTAAAAATCTTCCCATTAATCTTAAGAAAATTATTATTCTTTTAATCTTTTCAGAATTTCTAAACCTTCTAATCTTTTTAAATTATTCAAATGTGTCCTGATTTTTTTTTAAATTCTGCAAAATTAAAAAAAATGCCTTAAAATCTAAAGAATTTTTTTTTCATTTTCCTGAACCCTTACAAAATTCTTAAAATATCTTTACAATTTTTAACTATTTTTGAATCGTTTCAAAACTTCTACATATCTGTTAAACTAACTCAATTTTTTTCTAAAATTATGTAATATGGCAAAATTGTGAAATTTTGTTTTAAAATCTTTTACCCTGCAAAATTTAGTTTACCTAAAGATTGTTTAAATCCTGAAAAATTAAAAAAATTATCTTAAAGTCTTCCATATTCTTTTTCCACACATTTTGAAATCTTCAAAACTTGAATTATTATTATTTTTAAATAAAACCTACGCCATTTAAAATTTTGCCAGAAATCTTTAAAAAAATGTAATCTCCTCAAATCTTTCAAAATTAATTAAAAGCTTTTAAATGTTTTTTCGAATTCTTCAAAATATTTGCCCATAATTCAATTTTTCTTATCTCTTCAAAAATGTATAAAACTTTTAAAATTATAGTCTGGTATGAGTTTCGAAAAAATGTAATTGCTAGGACAACATATGTATTTACTTACCAATTTTTGAAGTTGGAAATTATTTGTGGAAATTTCGGTATCAAATGCCTCAAATTCTGGAATCGTTAGGCATGGCGTTTCGGGAAATATAGAAAGGTTTCTATTTGAATCACTCGTGACTACTCTGCCAAGATTTTTATCGTCCTCCAGTATGCATAATGCTTTGTCCATTTTTTCATCCATTTCGTATATCGTAGCTTGCCAAGGGAGAACTAAAAGTACATATTCTTTTTATAAGTGCTGTAAACCATAAGATTATAAAGCACTTTACAGTAATTAAAAAATATATATAAAACCAGCGAACATAAAAATATTTTAACTATAAATTTTATGTCAAGTATCGTAACTTTTCTTTATAAAATAAACATACTTTGACATTGCGCATCGAAATTCTCATCGTTATAATAGTGGCGATCATCAATACTTTCGCTGCCTGGAACAAAATAAAAATGATATAATATGTACAAACACATATGAAATGCATATGAATAAATGACATACACAACAAAATGTTTAGAAGAAGAATGAAGTAATGAAGCGCATGTTAAAGAGAAACCGAATGATACTTACTGTTTGAACCATTTTTGTCAAGACTGGTCCTTATTTTTGGTTTTATCTGAATATTTTCTAAAACGCGAATATCTTGTCTCTTAGGCGCCTTCTTAATCTTCTTTGATATATTCAAATTATCTGCAAGATATAAATTATTGTACACTCTCTCTGTGATCCGAAAAAAATTTTTTTGTCTATTTATAAATTAACAATAAAAATCTCAATGCATAAAAGTTATGGAAGATCTGTGGATCAATTGAATTGAAGATTATAATTATTATAAAAAAGTTGAATATTTTGAAGCTTACAGTCTTTAAAACGATTTTAAGAGCTATCTCTACAAACTTTCGCAGTAAAAAATCTGGGATAAATTTTGTTGCACCAAATTTCAAGATGGGGTTCCATCTCGCTCGAATTAATAAGGTGAAAAACTTTGCTGATTTGGATTTTTTTTAGTTCAAAAGAATAAGATATTTTAATTTTCGAAAACTCACCTTCAAGTTCAGAAGTATTTTCATCTCCCTCATAATAACCAGAATCTCGAGCAGCCTGTCTATTTAAATTATCACATGATTGTATACACTTATGCAAACTTCCAGATTTTCGCTCTTTATAAAAAAATTAATAGGCATCTGTAAAGTGCCAATTTTCGATAGACATTTTTTAATAGCCGGCCAATATTCAAAATACAAATTATATTACATTTCAAAGCTTTCCCAATTCGTCAGTTTAGATGAAAACTTGCAATATGCACGCAGAAAAACATTTGTTTCAAATTATAAAAAACCTTTACGTCCATAGGAAATTACATATCCGAAATTTTTCTTTAAATCAACATTAAATGTCCTACATTTTTATAATTTCAGAAACTTTTTATTCAAGTAGTTGCAAAAACTATATTAGTGGTGCAGGAATCAGATAGGTGCGATCATCGACATATAGAAATGGACCGATAACCCTGTATGGAGCTTTACTGAAATGGGCTTTAGAGAGAGAAAAAACATTTGAGGGATTAGAACTGTCTCTTTCTCGATAAGGTCGAGAGCATTTTCGATGGGTGGAGCTTGATGAAGTACAGGACCGTGCTTTGTATCGAGAATGCCCCACTAATCTGTTGTTTATAGTGTGCCTTTCAGAGTTTATTTAATTATAATTTAATGTGAATAAATATTAAACATGGTGGCATCCTGTGCAGTTTGTGGGCGTTGTAAATATGTTTATGCAAGTATATGCTTTCATTCGCAAGTAAAGTTATTGAATAGTAAAATCAAAAATGTATCAATAAAAATATAACCTCATAATATGAAAGTATTGTAACTATAGTTACAATAAAACAAATATATAACATTAGGTGATATAAATTATTATAAACATTACGTATTTGTAGTTTTAATCATGACTTTATCAGAATAATCTTATTAAAAAACAGACTGATAGCAGGCCTCAGACTCATCATACTACTGACACTATTTAACATATGAGCTTTCTACAAAACAGTTATATTTTCAACTAAATAGTTTAAATTTTAACTGAAAAGATGAATTATCAACACAGAAGATTAATTTTATTTCAGAAAAGACGAATTTTCAACAAATAACGTACATTTTTAACCAAATATTTGAATTTTTAACTATTATTAGTTTATATTTCTTTCGTTTCTAAAATTTGTTAAGTAAGTAGATGAATTTTCAAACTAAGGAAGATTAATTTTTGCCCAAAAATAGAGTAGGTAAATTTTTATTCCAGAGAATTAATAAGCAATAAAAAACCTATTTTTCTATGAAACAATTTGATTTTGTACCATATAGTTGAATTTTCTACCAAATTGTAAAATTTGTAGTGACAAAAATTAATTTATAATTAAAAAAAAAACAACACAATTTTTAAACTAAAATTATCAATCTTCGACCAAAAAAATTAGCCTGTAAGAAAGCAGTCAAACTTTCGAGCCTACCCTGAAAGGGAAATGGCTTAATGGTATAATTGTATACCAGTTGAACCAACAAAAACGAATTTTCGACAAACTACTTGAATCATTAACTAAAACAGATTATTTTTTAACAAGAGAGTTGCCTCTTTAACAAAAAATTGATTTTCTTCCAAAAAACGAATTTTTAAGTAAATACATCAATCTTCAACCAAATAGTTAAATTTTCTACTAAATTGTTGAATTTTTTCAACTAAAAAAAATTGTAATCAAATTGTTTAATTTTGAAGCAATTTTAATCCAACTAATAAAATTATTAACCAAAAAGATGAATTCTAAACCAAAAATTTAATAGCAGACTTTTCAATCGCAAATAAGGAACTTTCAACCAAAAATAGTTGGATTTTCTTATTGGGCTCTATTAGTTTAGTCCGCCTTCAAGTGAAGAAACGGGAAAAGACGGGAATAATTAAATAGAATTTTGATCATTTGTCAACTAAATAATAACATTTTAAATAAACATTGAAGCTCACTTTTAATAGTTTTAAAATATAAGGTTAGAAAACTGGAAATTTTAGTTAAAAAATAAAGTCAATTTTCCATTGCACACTTTTTGATTTCAGACTACACATAAGTTTAATACTTGAAAAATTGAATGACACTATTTTTCAAATTTGTGACACTTTTACATTATTTTTGATCTACTAAGTGAGTCCGAAGCCTATACGTTATAGTTAAATGTACAGGTATGCTAAGTTTTCACAGAAATGTTAAACAGAAACATTTCAACCTTCACTTAAAACTTTAAATACTTCAATATTAATATTTTCATACAAACTTATTTCTTACAAAAGGATTATTTTCAATCAAATGGCAAGACGAATTTAAGGTTACCAAGTTCTTTTAATAAGCTAATTCAAACATGATATTTTTCTCGAATCTTTTTAAGAATTCAAGTTATTATAACTACATATTTATAATCTATTATTTATAATTGTTTACAAGAAAAATTAACCATAGAGAATATTTACGCAATGCGCGGGGCATACGATTCACTTGACACAGTCCTGGAATAGAAAAAGGCAGGTCTAGCCCTCAAATGTTTTCTCTCTTTCTAAAGCTAATTTCAGTGTTCCCCACAGCATTATCGGTCCATTTCTATATGTCGATGGGTGCGACATATTCTTCTCTGAAAAGGACATAGATTTCGGCAATCTTCACGCATAACCTCAAAGCTAACTTCATGCGTAGTGCGTAAGCCATATTGGTCAAAAACCAAACGTAATATTCATATTATATGAAAGCTTTAGCGTCATGCCCATGTTCATTATTATTTATAATTTTGCCACAAAAAAAAATGCTACATGGGCCTCTTTTTATGAAATCATATTTCTACAAATGATTAAAAATAATGCGATATGGCCAAGAAGAAATGAATAAAAAAAGTTTTTTTGTGAAGTAACCTAACTTATATATTTATTTAAACATATTATTTGAGAACGTGCAATTATAAAAAAGAATGTTAGCATATTGTCTGGTTAATAACATAAAATAAAATTACAATTTCGTTCTGACAGAACAGATTTTACTATTTGTGAAACCTGATATGTGCGAGATGATTCCTGTTTTCCTTCTTCAACTGAAAGAGACAGAAAACCGACTATAATACGACTCGACTCAGATGAGAATTGAGTCGAAATTTCCGAACCAACTCAGCTGAGAATTAAGTCGAATTTTACGAATCGACTCAAGTTTAGATTGAGTCCAAATTTTTGAAACCCACTCAGCAGATAAGATTGATTCAAGTTCTATTGAATCGACGCATAAGGCAAATAATGAATAAATCGATTTTTGGGATCGACACATTGACATAACCTTAAATTGAAAAACCCTTTATAAAAGCAGAAAAAATATAACGGCAATCAATTTCAAAGCATTTTAAAAGAAGCAGCAATACATATAATAAATTAAAAAATTGCTTCTCAACCAAAATTATTTTTGTAACAATAGTTGTTTGACATTCAATGTCTTTTAAACCTGTTTATAAAAAATCTTGATTTGTGTTATTTTTATTAACATTCTTCGAGTATAATAGAGAAAGTTTAACTAACGTCAAACGTGAGACGTAATATCATGAGAAAACTCGGAAACTATACTCTTATTACATGTAATATCATGTGTACCGAGGCAGCGAAGTCTTTTTACGGTCTCGCTTGTTTGCAAAAACTCACGCTCAGCTGCAAAATGACTGTATTTAAAAATATACGGCTTTTATAATAAAATACAAAACTGGAAATAATCTTCGAAATTAAATTAATTTTTTAATACAACATGAGCCTTACAGGATTAAGTAGCCTACTTTGTGAATGTTGCTTACATTTTCAAATTTTTGGTTCCAAAACGAAATTACAAAATTATCACATCTTAGCAATATCACTTCTCCATAATTCGGAAAAAAATGTTAAATGCGTTGAAAAAAAAGGATATGCGAAATTCATATTTTCGGTCAGCAATTTAGATCAGAAGTTTAGATTTTTTGCCCAATCCTATTTGTAAGGTATAACATTTATATCTTTGGTAAAATCATTAAAATTCGAGTAAAAATTGCATTTGTGACTTCTGTTTTGAAGAAAAATATCTTCGTTTTGATCATTCGAAATATAATATATCGAGATGGGAATTCATGGATATAGTAGTATATAACTTAACTGAAATTTTTTTAAACTTCTGCATTACAGTTCTATAGAAAATAATTCACTTTTTTTCTTAATTGAATGTTCAGATTTGCATTAATTTAAATCCATAAACATGTAAGCAAATTTTTGTTGTCAAAAACATGCAGGTCACTTTACACTTATTCTATTGCATTGAACACCCTGGGATTTCAAATATACATTATAGACTTACCAGAAGAATGTCTTAATTTTTGCGATATATTATCTAGATCACTATAATCGCGAGCATGATCCGATCGATCCTGTGTGTCGTCCTTTTTAGGACCGCGCAGTGGCCCGCTTTCAGATTTAGAGGTTCGATAATTTACCTCAAGGGACCGATGCTCTGTATTAGGTAAAACAAACAGATATTTATTTTATGTACAGCCTCTTCTTCGCGTATACAATACTTATTTCATTTTAGAATTAGTAGGTAATTCACATTAGCTCATAAAATTAAAAATGATTTAAAAAATACCCAAGATTTGTAATTGAAACTTACCAGAAGAGGGTCTGGAAATATGCAATCTGTGGTCTTTTTTTAACTCGAGAGCGGGAGTGATCAGATTTATCCTTAGTATCTTCCTTTTTGGATGTGTTCGGTAGTTCATTTTCTGGATTCACGTTTCCAAGATTTTCCTGAAGGGACCGATGCTCTGTAATGGCAAAAAGAAACCGATATTTATCTACAGCTCCTTTAGCCTGTGTAATATATATTTCGACTGAGTAGATAAACACTTTAGCGTATGTAAATCAAATTGATAAAATAACCACCTTAAGGGGGGAGACCTAAGTAAAATGGAAAAAATCGATTTTTTTTTAATTGCATAAATCAATGCTATGACATCTTAAAAGCATTATTATGAAAGTCCCAGACCGAAATTCAATGATATAACAGTCCCACAGTTACGTATCTACCTACGCGTCAAAAGCTGGTAAACGACCGAGCGTGCACCAAGTCCCTTTGTATAATCCCTAGCTCACAATAGATTTCGCGAGAAAGCCAATTTTTTTTACAAATTGGCGAGAAGCATAAGTCAAAAAATATTTCGTCAATCGATTTGAGGTCAACGGCTACATTTCCGTGACTGAATTTTTCAGGGAGTGAACCTACTAGATCACTAATTTTCCTTATTTAAACAATATTCATTGCATAATGACTGTAACATTTTTTATGTAAAAATAGCAATTTTTACTGCATAGGCTGCATTTTTTTAGATTTTGAATTTTTTACGAGATATACATTACCGTCAGAAATTGTGCGTACGACTCTTGTGAGTGCTATTAAAAATCACTGCTGACTTCGAACTACGATATGGCGGTGAGAAAAAGAGATAGGGCAATTTTTAAAAGACAGTTGGAAAGCTTATGAACTTCCACGTCTAGTGGTACCAAACAAATATTTTTTTGACCTTCTGAAAATAATACAGCACGTGACAAGCTTAAAAACAAAATTCAAGATTTTCTCAAATTTTCTACCTCAACTTCAACTTTTAGCACGACCTAGGGAAATTTTTTCAAACACCTGAAAATTATGCGACATCGAGCCTGAAATCTTACCCTCAATTTAAGCAAATAAAACTTAGAAAATCTTCATGGGTACTCGAGATATGATTAAAAATGTTCAATCGTATCTGAACTCAATTCGCCGAGAACCGTGATCGTGGATTAAAATTGAGCTCAGATACGATTGAACATTTTTAATCATATCTCGGGTACCCATGGAGATTTTTTTAATTTTTCTTGGCTTAAATTAAAGGTAAGATTTCAGGCTCGATGTGGCATACTTTTCAGGTTTTTGAAAAAATTTCCCTAGGTCGTGCTAAAAGTTTAAGTAGAAAATTTGAGAAAATCTTGCATTTTGTTTTTAAGATTCTCACGTGCTGTATTATTCTCAGAAGGTCCTACACTACCTCATGGTAGTGTAGGAATAATCCCTTTCTACACTCGTTAACTAGAGAAATCTTTCAGAATTTTTGTTCTGCGACAATTTTACTGTCGCTTGACGTCACGCCAATTTGTGGTATAAAAAACAAGGCATTGGACGACGCCCTCTATTTGGCATAAAAAATAAGATAAGTATTTATAAAAAAATTTGTTTTCCTTAATTAGAAATGTATATTAAAACGTCTGTAAAATTTCAAATAATTTCACGAAGCCAGTTTTTAAAAATAAATTCTTGAAAAAAGCTTTATTTTTAGCGTTTTACTTTTAGGTCTTGCCCCTTAAGATTTTGAAAAGAAACTTACTAGAGGAATGTCCTGATCTGTGCGAACCGTGGTTTTTCTCACTTCGAGAGCGAGAGTTCTCAGATCGATCTTTAGTATCGTCCTTTTTGGCACTGCGTGGTAGTTCCTTTTCTGAAGCAGACGTTCCATAATTTTTTTCAGAAGACCGATGCTCTGTAATAAACAAGAGATACGAATATTTATTTTATCTACAGCCTCTTCTTTGTCGTATGCAATACTTATTTCGTTTTAGAATTATTAGGTAATTCACATTAGCTTATAAAATTCCAAATCATAAAATAAATACCCAAAATTTTTAATTGAAACTTACCAGAAGATGGTCTGGAAATATGCAATCTGTGGTCTTTTTTAACTTGAGAGCGGGAGTGATCAGATTTATCCTTAGTATCTTCCTTTTTGGATGTGTTCGGTAGTTCATTTTCTGGATTCACGTTTCCAAGATTTTCCTGAAGGGACCGATGCTCTGTAATGGCAAAGAGAACAGATATTTATCTACAGCTCCTTTAGCCTGTGTAATATAATCAAAGCAGAAGTTTTAATTTTTGATTATTAAATGGAATTGACAATAAGAGATGAACATATTTTATGATAAAGTTCTAAAAAGTTAGTTAATAGCTTGATTAGGAATATCTTTTTTCGAATTTTAATGTTACCTGTAACAGGAATTCTTTCATAATTACACGGTGGATCAGCCCACTCATCATTACGAGTACTTTTTGGATCCTTATAAGTTGAAGGTTCAAACTTGGTCTTCTTTACGGATTCTGAAATAAAAAGAATATGTTGAAGTATTCATGTTATGTAATATGTTTATATTTGGAAGATGTTATTACCATTCAAAGATGTTGAGGCAGATTTTTTCTTGTTCTTCAAATTTTATGTGTCCGAAGTAATCGTTTTAACATCGAAATTTATATTAATTAAAAATGCAATATGTTGTTATATTATGATATTTTATACATTACGTACTGTGTAACTCGTCATCACCTACAAAATCATGATATTCTTTTCTTTTTGATAATCTTTTTGGGGGAAGAAAATTTGGAGTCAATAGCTTAAGTTGCTCGTCAGAAGAAGAGATGTACACCGATCTTTTCTCAACGTCACGAGCTTGGTCGTATGTATCTGTGTGAATATAAGAAACATATAATTATATAAATTACACATTATTTATATTAAATTTAAGAATAAAAAACACTAAACTAATTTCTTAAATCGTCAAGTACATTAATGAACTCTGTTTGCGAATAATTTTACTGATTCTAAATTACATATAAAATAAATCTGAAAAATCAAAAGCATGAACATATTTTTACTTAAGCGAAATGTGTAAAATATACCTTCAATAGTTTTTAAACTCACCGAATTCCTTAGATCTGTTCTTGATGGTGTAACTTATCCAGTCAGGTTCAGAGGAATAAGCTTTTCTGGCCGCTCTACTTCCCTCTCCCGATTTACTGGGATACACGAAAGTATTTTTTTTCTAAATTTATCCAATGATTGGGTACAATAAAACTCTGTTTATCAGAAAAAATGGTGTAAAAAGTCGTCGATCCTAACCGCTTCTGCAAATAATGCGTGGAAATGACTATATTGTCAATATCGTTCATGACACAAATGTTGTAACGTTAAGTCATTACTAATTACTTACCTTTCTTCGACTGCTTCTACCCATTGTTAATCTGTATCAGCTGAAAATAGAGAATTATGAGAGATTTATTACATTCACTAGTAGTCTTGCGCGCGCCAAGGCGAGCGCCTATTAGTTTTTTTATGAAAAATAATAAAGCAAATACTTATTTTTTCTATGTTATTTATATTTAATTAATGTTACAAAATATTTGTACAAAATAATTAGAAGGCACTACATGATGATGTACGTAGCCTCCAACAAGGAGCTCCTTTTCATTTTTCTTCTCTGTTAAAGCTAAAGGAGTAATGGATTTCTCATAATTTATTTGTAGGTAAATTCTGCCATCGCTATCATCTTGAAAAAATTGTGAATATAATTATAACTCAATTTATTATAATTGGCTCTTAAATTTGTTTAACACTAAACTTATTAGTAAATTATATTGCCGTAATACATTTTTTATTTTATAAATTAAAAGAACTGTTATTTCTAAAATAAACTGAATTATTCGTTATAACACGTATATGAGCATATATATTTCAAATTGATAAATACTGCGAATAATATTAATTTTCATTATTATATAAGTTTTACCAAGTTTAAAGAAATGAAAGATACATCGAATAATGGCAGTAATCACCAATATTTCAGTTTTTAAGAAATATGATAACCAATTTTGAAGTTGTCTATTTGTTCGGCAATTATTGCCTTTTACACTCTATAGTAATTCAATCGCCACTAATATTTTATTATGCATTGAGAGATGTAGTGAATTTTTTTCATGAAAAATTAATTTTCTAATTTTTATCATAAATGATGCACGTTATTACGAAAAAGTAAAATGTATTTTAGTTTAACTTTTTTATACATTAACATTTTTGTGTGAACATTTTTATCGTATCTGTTGTTTACGTAAAAATGATTAAATTCTTTTATTATAAGAAGAAAAATATCCTGTCGATAGAATTTTCCAGGCCTTTATAAACGTTACAGTATCTTTCATATTGAAAGCTAAATTAAACAAAAACTTTTCAAAAAATATTTTTTTTCCTTCTGCGAAAATGTGTCAATTTTTTATTTAAAAAATCTATCCTGGTTGATAAATTCGTAATTTTGATTTGAAAATAGTGCCTTTAGTGTATTTTTTTCAAAATAGTAGCAAAACAGCGTCATCCCTTGGAAAAAGTGTTAAATAGTGTCAATTGTGTGTTGAGACCGAGGTCTGAATTTGTAATTTATTATTCTAAGGGCGGCCAGAGCCTAATTTATTAAAAAATAGTGACCTATTCGAACCGAAAAAAGCAGAGAAATTACTACAAAAAACACCGGGTTGAAAATTATTCGAAAGTATTGTATTTTGAAGGCAAAGTTGCCGAAAAGCAGATTTCCAGAGAACATCTCGTGAGTGCGAAGCAATAATTTTCAATTCGATATTTTTTGCAGCAAGACTCATTTCTAATCCAAAAAGTGATTTAGTAAATATGTGTATCAATAGTGTGACTAATGTTCTTTTGTATTTGAAAGCATTCCGAACAATTCAATTCATGAAACTTCAAACAATTGGAAGTTAAAATTTAAAACATGGAAATAAATTGGAAAAAATTTAAAACTCCAAAAATGTAATTGATTTTAGTAAGTTTAAAATGATTTTGGAAAAATACAAGGAAATTAAAAAGAATTTGATTAAATGTTGAAGAA
>CAKNYM010009616.1:0-13937 GCA_932195095.1 Andricus curvator | reverse complement strand
CCTTGAATTCCATGAATTCCTTGAATTCCATGAATTCCTTGAATTCCATGAATTCCTTGAATTCCATGAATTCCTTGAATTCCATGAATTCCTTGAATTCCATGAATTCCTTGAATTCCATGAATTCCTTGAATTCCATGAATTCCTTGAATTCCATGAATTCCTTGAATTCCATGAATTCCTTGAATTCCATGAATTCCTTGAATTCCATGAATTCCTTGAATTCCATGAATTCCTTGAATTCCATGAATTCCTTGAATTCCATGAATTCCTGGAATTCCATGAACTCCATGAATGCCTTGAATTCCGTGAAATCCATGAATTCCGTGAAATCCATGAATTCCTTGAATTCCTTGCATTCCTTGAATTCCATTAATTCCTTGAATTCCGTGAATTCCTTGAATTCCGTGAATTCCTTGAATTCCGTGAATTCCATGAATGCCTTGTATTCCATGAATGCCTTCAATTCCACGAATTTTTAGAATTTCGTGAATTCCGCGAATTCTATGAATTCCATGAATTCCATGAATTCCATGAATTCCGTGAATGCCATGAATTCAATCAATTCAATGAATTCTTTGAATTTCATGAAATCATTAAATTTCATGAATTCATTGAATTCCATGAATTCCTTCAATTCCATGAATTCTTTGAAATCTTCGCATCCCTTGAACTCCATGAATTCCATGAATTTCTGGAATTCCATTAATTCCTTGAATTCCATCAATTCCTTGAATTCCTGGAATTCCATGAACTCCATGAATGCCTTGAATTCCGTGAATTCCATGAATTCCGTGAAATCCATGAATTCCTTGAATTCCTTGCATTCCTTGAATTCCATTAATTCCTTGAATTCCGTGAATTCCTTGAATTCCGTGAATTCCATGAATGCCTTTTATTACATGAATGCCTTAAATTCTACGAATTCCATGAATTCTTTGAATCCCTTGCATTCCTTGCATTCCATAAATTCTATGAATTCCCTGAATGCCAAGAATTCAATGAATTCCTTGAATTTAATGAATTCATTGAATTCCATGAATACATTGAATTCCATGAATTCCTTGAATTCCATTCTTTGAATTCTTCGCATCCCTTGAATTCCATGAATTCGACGAATTCCATGAATTCCATGAATTCCTTGAATCTCATGAATTACTTTAATTCCAAGAATTCCTTGAATTCCTTGAATTTTATGAATTCCTTCAATTGGATGAATTCCGTAAATTCCTTGAAGTCTGTGAATACCTTAAATTTCTTGAATCCTTGAATTCCTTGAATTCCATGAATGCCTTAAATTCCATGAATGCCTTGAATTCCATGAATGCCTTGAATTCCTTGCATTCCTAGAATTTCATGAATTCCTTGAATTCCTTGAATTCCATGAATGACTTGTATTCATGAATGCCTTCAATTCCACGAATTCTTAGAATTTCGTGAATTCCGCGAATTCTATGAATTTCATGAATTCCTTGAATTCCGTGAATTCCTTGAATTCCGTGAATTCTATGAATTCCTTGATTCCCATGAATTCCATGAATTCCTTGAATTCCTGGAATTCCATTAATTCCTTGAATTCCATGAATTCCGTGAATTCCATGAATTCCTTGAATTCCATGAATTCTACGAATTCCTTGAATTCCATGAATTCCTGGAATTCCATGAACTCCATGAATGCCTTGAATTCCGTGAATTCCCTGAATGCCAAGAATTCAAGGGATGCGAAGACTTCAAAGAATGGAATTCAAGGAATTCATTGGAATTCAATGTATTCATGGAATTCAATGTATTCATGGAATTCAATGTATTCATGGAATTCAAGGAATTCATGGAATTCAATGAATTCATGAAATTCAAGGAATTCGTAGAATTGAAGGCATTTATGTAATAAAAGGCATTCATGGAATTCACGGAATTCAAGGAATTAATGGAATTCAAGGAATGCAAGGAATTCATGGAATTCAGGGAATTCATGGATTTCACGGAATTCAAGGCATTCATGGAGTTCATGGAATTCATGGAATTCAAGGAATTCATGGAATTCAAGGAATTAATGGTATTCACAGACTTCAAGGAATTCATGGAATTCATGGGATTCAAGGAATTCATAGAATTCACGGAATTCAAGGAATTCACGGAATTCGAGGAATTCATGAAATTCATAGAATTCGCGGAATTCACGAAATTCTAAGAATTCACGGAATTCAAGGAATTCATGAAATTCTAGGAATGCAAGGAATTCAAGGCATTCATGGAATTCAAGGCATTCATGGAATTCAAGGAATTCAAGGATTCAAGAAATTTAAGGTATTCACAGACTTCAAGGAATTTACGGAATTCATCGAATTGAAGGAATTCATAAAATTCAAGGAATTCAAGGAATTCTTGGAATTCGAGTAATTCATGAGATTCAAGGAATTCATGGAATTCATGGAATTCGTTGAATTCATGGAATTCAAGGGATGCGAAGAATTCAAAGAATGGAATTCAAGGAATTCATGGAATTCAATATATTCATGGAATTCAATGTATTCATGGAATTCAAGGAATTCATGGAATTCAAGGCATTAATGGAATTCAAGGAATTCATGGAATTCAATGAATTCATGAAATTCAAGGAATTCATTGAATTCTTGGCATTAAGGGAATTCATGGAATTTATGGAATGCAAGGAATGCAAGGGATTCAAAGAATTCATGGAATTCAAGGAATTCGTAGAATTGAAGGCATTCATGTAATAAAAGGCATTCATGGAATTCACGGTATTCGAGGAATTAATGGAATTCAAGGAATGCAAGGAATTCATTGAATTCAAGGAATTCATGGATTTCACGGAATTCATGGATTTCACGGAATTCATGGATTTCACGGAATTCAAGGCATTCATGGAGTTCATGGGATTCCAGGAATTCATGGAAATCAAGGAATTCATGGAATTCAAGGAATTCATGGAATTCGTGGAATTCAAGGAATTCATGGAATTCAAGGAATTCATGGAATTCAAGGAATTCATGGAATTCAAGGAATTCATGGAATTCATAGAATTCGCGGAATTGACAAAATTGTAAAAATTCGTGGAATTGAAGGCATTCATGGAATTCAAGGCATTCTTGGAATTCACGGAATTCAAGGCATTCATGGAGTTCATGGAATTCCAGGAATTCATGGAATTCAAGGAATTGATGGAATTCAAGGAATTAATGGAATTCAAGGAATTAATGGAATTCCGGAAATTCATGGAATTCATGGAATTCAAGGGATGCGAAGATTTCAAAGAATTCATGGAATTGAAGGAATTCATGGAATTAAATGAATTCATGGAATTCAATGAATTCATGGAATTTAATGATTTCATGAAATTCAAAGAATTCACGGAATTCAAGGAATTCGTAGAATTGAAGGCATTCATGTAATAAAAGGCATTCATGGAATTCACGGTATTCAAGGAATTAATGGAATTCAAGGAATGCAAGGAATTCATGGAATTCAAGGAATTCATGGATTTCACGGAATTCAAGGCATTCATGGAGTTCATGGGATTCCAGGAATTCATGGAAATCAAGGAATTCATGGAATTCAAGGAATTCATGGAATTCAAGGAATTCATGGAATCCAAGGAATTCATGGAATTCAAGGAATTCATGGAATTCAAGGAATTCATGGAATTCAAGGAATTCGTGGAATTCAAGGAATTCATGGAATTCAAGGAATTAATGGAATTCAAGGAATTCATGGAATTCAAGGAATTAATGGAATTCAAGGAATTAATGGAATTCCAGGAATTCAAGGAATTCATGGAATTCATGGGATTCAAGGAATTCATAGAATTCATGGAATTCAAGGGATGCGAAGATTTCAAAGAATTTATGGAATTAAAGGAATTCATGGAATTCAATGAATTCATGGAATTCAATGAATTCATGGAATTCATGGAATTCATTGATTTCATGAAATTCAAGGAATTCATTGAATTCATGGCATTCACGGTATTCAAAGAATTCATGGAATTCAAGGAATGCAAGGAATGCAAGGAATTCATGGAATTCAAGGAATTCATGGAATTCATAGAATTCGCGGAATTGACGAAATTCTAAAAATTCGTGGTATTGAAAGCATTCATGGAATTCACGGCATTCATGGAATTCACGGAATTCAAGGCATTCATGGAGTTCATGGAATTCCAGGAATTCATGGAATTCAAGGAATTGATGGAATTCAAGGAATTAATGGAATTCAAGGAATTAATGGAATTCCGGAAATTCATGGAATTCATGGAATTCAAGGGATGCGAAGATTTCAAAGAATTCATGGAATTGAAGGAATTCATGGTATTCAATGAATTCATGGAATTTAATGATTTCACGAAATTCAAAGAATTCATTGAATTCATTGAATTCATGGCATTCACGGAATTCATGGAATTCATGGAATTCAAGGAATGAAAGGAATTCGTGGAATTCAAGGAATTCGTGGAATTCAAGGAATTCGCGGAATTCACGAAATTCTAAAAATTCGTGGAATTGAAGGCATTCATGGAATACAAGGCATTCATGGAAGTGCATTCATTCACGGCCATACCACGCTGACAAACCCAGTTCTCGTCAGATCACTGAAGTTAAGCAGCGTTGGACGCGGTTAGTACTTGGATGGGTGACCATTCAAGAATACTGAGTGCTGTTGGCACATCGTGGGTGTGGTGAGCCCACACTTGTAGTTATTTATAACTACAAGAAAACTATCCACCTAGAAACACTATCCGAATCGGGTAGTGTCACGCCTACCCTGAAAGGGAAATGGCTTAATGGTATACATGGAATTCACGGAATTTAAGGAATTCAAGGAATTCATGAAATTCAAGGAATACAAGGTATTCATGGAATTCAAGGAATTTAAGGCATTCATGGAATTCAAGGAATTCAAGAAATTTAAGGAATTCACAGACTTCAAGGAATTTACGGAATTCACGGAATTCATCGCATTGAAAGAATTGGAGGAATTCATAGAACTCGAGGAATTCAGGAAATTCAAGAAATTTATGGAAGTCACGGAATTCAAGGAAGTCACGGAATTCAAGGAAGTCACTGAATTCGCGGAATTCATGGAATTCATGGAATTCAAGGAATTCATGGAATTCAAGGAATTCATGGAATGCAAGGAATTCATGGAATTCAAGGAATTCATGGAATGCAAGGAATTCATGGAATGCAAGCAATTCGTGGAATGCAAGGAATTCATGGAATTCAAGGAATTCATAGAATTCAAGGAATTCATAGAATTCAAGGAATTCATGGAATTCAAGGAATGAAGAATTGGGAAAAAGAGAGAGGGAAAGAAAATTAATAGAAAGTTGGGGGATAATTGAGGAATCCAAATATAATAAATGCTATGAGATGTTAAAAAAGGAAGGAGTACCAAAGTATTTAGAAAAGGGATGGGGAGAGAAAAGAAGGAACAGAATAGAAATATTTAGATTGGGAAACGAGGTAAGGGCAGGTATGTACTGGGAAAAGAAAGAGAACAGGTAGTGCAGAATCTGTGAATGGGAAGAGGAAACATGGGAGCATGTATGAGAAGGATGTAGGAGAGGAATGGAAGATAAAGGAAGCTGGCAAGAGAATGTGGTAAAGATTCTAGGGGGGATGGTTTGGGGGAACAGTGCATGAAGGAGTTCGAGGGTGCTAGGGGAGTGTATTAGAAAGAATTAGAAGCGTGAAGATCTGTAAGTAATGGTTATGTAATAGCATAAGTAGTTTAAGATGCGTTTGCGTTATCGCTCTCTCTCTCTCTCTCTTGCTAGCACTCTCGCTTTCGATCGATAACAAGTCCCGAATTGCGCTATCGTCAAAAATAGAAATAAGGATCTAGATATAAGATTTTCTGTAAACAGGTGTAAATAACTGTAAATAGTAAGGATAAGATTTTACAAAATATGTAAGCGGAAGTACTGTGTCAATTGATACGATCAGGTTTTCAACACACAAGTCCACGTGCACAGACGGGATACTCCCAACTGTGAATGTTTAAATTAATAATATGAGATTTTCAACTTAAAAGTCCACGTGCATCGATGGGATACTCTCAGCTGTGCACGTGTATATATGGGAGACTCCCAACTGTGCACGTCTCAATTGATGCGATCAGGTTTTCAACACACAAGTCCACGTGCACAGACGAGATACTCCCAACTGTGCACGTTTAAATTAAGACTATGAGATTTTCAACTGAAAAGTCCACGTGCACAGATGGGAGACTCCCAACTGTACACGCGCACAGATGGGACATACCCAATTGTACACGTGCACAGATGGAAGACTCCCAAGTGGGCACGTTTCGATTAATAAAATCATTTGTCACCCAAAAGTGCACGTGCACAGATGGTACCATCCAAGCTGTGCACGTCTCAATTGATACTATCATTTTTCGCATAAAAGTCCACGAGCACATATGGCACTCTCCCAAATGCGCAAATCCCAATTACTACGATTACAATTTTCATTTGAAAGTCCAAGTGCACGGTGGAACCCTCCCAACTGTGCACGTCTCAATTAACACGATTAGACTTTTCATTTAAAAGTCCACGAGCACAAATGGTACTCTCTCAACTGTGCACGTCTCGATTAATGCAATCATTCTTTACCTATAAGTCTACGTGCACAGATGGTACCCTCCCATCTGTGAACGTCTGATTTAATACAATTACATTTTTCATTCAAAATTCTACGTGCACAGATTGTATTCTCCCAACTGTGCACGTATCGATTACTAAGATTAGACTTTTCATTTAAAAGTTCACGTGCACAGATTGTATTCTCTTAACTGTGCACGTCTCGATTAATGCAATCACTCTTTACCTATAAGTGCACGTGCACAGGTGGTACCCCCCAACTGTGTACGCCTCAGTTACTGCGGTCATATTTTCAACTTGAAAGTCCACGTTCTAAAAGAAGTAATCTTTTTTTTACCAAACATGGATTTTTACCCAGTTCTAAATCAAAGTAGATATGAATAAAAAGAACAATTTTCTAAAGAAACATGAGGTAGTTTAAAGAAATTAGTTTAAGCCATTTCCCAAATTTGTCACGCCATTAATTTAAAAAAAAATTCTTTACTATTTTCGGATGCCAATCATCTCGAAATTAGTTTTTATTTGAAGAACAACTATCCCCGAGGTGATTCACAAAGTTAATTCTTCAAAGAATTTTTCTTAGCAAAAAATGTAACCGGAAAAGATCTTAAAGAAAAATGGAAAAGGAGAAATTGGAACTTTTTTGAATTACGATAACGATGTTTATAAGCTTCTCTACTCAATAATTTTTTATCCTGACGAGGAAAACTATATGTTTTCGAAACGTCCAGAAATGGAATAAAGGATCCAAGAAATGAATTCTTTTGGTCTGAAGTATGTCATTTTACCATCTTTAACATGATATTTTTATAAATAATTAATAACTGTTTAAACAAATTCACTATTTTTATATTCAGAAGGAAAATTTCTGGAATGTACGTTTTAACACAAAAATTGTTAATAACTTTTGCAGAAAAATTTTCTTGCGACCAAAATCTGGGGAAATCTTTTCAAACATAAGGGCTGTAAAAAAATCTTTTTACAGCGAAAAAAGTGGCTTTTGATTTATGCTAGCCTATTTGGGATAATATGACATAAACAGAAAATTCAAACTCGAATAAAAAAAACTGGTAAGCAGAACATTCTAATCAATGCAGATTTTGACTATACTAGACATATTTATATTCTAAGATTCACAATTCACATATAAATTGTCATAAAAAATCGAGAAAAAAATGGAAACATATAGACATATATAGCCTGCCACACCTTAGCTACACCTCTGGTTCGTCTTGAATATATCCCGAGCAATGTGGAAAACGCGCGAAATTTAAATTCATATATCCGTAAATTAAATCTAAGTAATATTAAAGTACTTAAAGTGAATTGATGCTCATATAGTCAACGTACACAGTTTTTTCCTTTGGAATGTTGATTTATTCTTATTATTCAAAAACTTGTAGTACACAAAATTTACAAAAGAGGATAATTATTGTACATATTTTAAATCTAAAAGATTATAGGGCCTTCCGAATTAGCAAAAATAGTTTTTTAATTCTTGGTAGCTTCGTCCATCTTCTCAAACGTATCCTCACACATAGTAGCCTTGAAAAATTCGTGATTCTGCTAGGTAGGAATACTGTCAACTGGTTTTCCAGCTCAACCACAATCCTGGTACCGTACTTGGTTTGAACTTTACGAAACTTGGAAACGGTATACTTCTTCTTTAGGGTAAGGTCAGTCAGCGGTTTCGTATGTATGACCACACCCATACGCCCAACTAAGTGGATCATTTTAAGATCTTTTTTCTCCAAAGACATTTCTTTTTTTTATTTTCACTAGAACTTTCAACAGATGACTAACTTTACACTGTGTTCGACGATAGACTGAAGCAAAGATATTAGTACCTAGATGCGGCAAGGGTCAGGAGTGGGGACGCCGAATATCTATATGTCACTACTTTCTAGCCTACATTGAGGTGCTGCCCTCTTCAACTTTTCATTGTTTCCATGGCAACCGCGTCAAATCGTGTGAAATGTGAATGAGTCACCGTCGGTGGTGCGAGCTTAGCGAGCAAAAAGACCTGCCAGGCTAGCTATTAACATTGGGTTGAAGTTTCTGACGTCTAATCTGACTTTTTTTTTAACTTCTTGGAATAAAAAAAAAAAAAACAAAAAAAAAGGTTCTAAAGTTTCTAAAACCAACATTTTTTATTTATTTACTAGCTGAAATTTACCCAGCGTCACCTGGAATTTTAAGAGATTTCATAGAATTTAAAGGAATTTTAAAGAGACTTTAAAGGATTGCAAAAGATCTTGAAGTAATCTTAAGGAATTTCAAGAGATTTCAAGAGATTTAATAAGATTTCAAAAATTATTAAAGGATTTCAAGAGATTTATAGTGCTTTAAAGAAATTTAAAGGGATAAAAAGACTTTAAAGGATTTAAAAGAATTTTCAAGGGATGCTAATTGATTTTAGGGATTTAAAAAGAATTTTAAAAGAGTTGAAAAAGAGGTTTTTTTCAGAGATTTCACAAGATTTAAGATATTTTAAGTGATTTATTTAACAAATTTGCAGGAATTGGAAGAGATTTAAAGATATTTCAAGAGATTTTAATGAACTCCAAGGGATTTTGATATATTTTAAACAATTTTAAGAGATTTACAAAATAATATTAAATTTTTTAAAAATCTCTTGAAATCCGTTGAAATTGCCTAAAGTTAAATAAAATTCTTTAAAATCCTTTAAATTTTCTATAAATCTCTTAAAATCGTTTTACATATTTTGAAATCTCTTAAAACCTCTTAGAATTCTTTCAAATCTCTCGAAATATAATGAAATCTCTTGCAAATCTTTAAACTCTTTTGCAATCCCTTTAAAATCTTTAAAATCAAGTAAAATCCCTTAAAATCCCATAAAAAGGTTCAAATCCTTTAAATCTTTTGTAAATCTCTTAAAATATAATTCCATCAAGTCACTTAAAATCTGGTGAAATCCTTAAAATCTCTTAAAATCCCTTAAAAATCCTGAAAGTCACTACAAATCTTTTAAAATCCCGGGCAACGCTAGGTAAATTTCTGCTAGTAAATAAATAAAAATAAAATGGTTTTGGGAACTTTTTTCATATTTTTAATACAATAAATGTAAAAAAAAAAGTTCATCAGACTGAGCGTCTGAAACTTCAACCCAGTACTATGAACTATTCCCAAGGCAATTTATTGCGGCTAACCAAAAATACCCAAAAAATAAATACCATATACACAAATAGATGAAAAATAAAAATACCTAATTATAAAATTGAATAAAATTATTTGTATTTAAATAATGAGGTAAATTAATTATTTAATATATATATATTGAATAATTAATTCATCCAATTATTGAAATTAAATTAATTTTAGGAAATTTTATAATTCGATAAATTTGGATATTGGAAATTTAAACATTTGTCCATTTATAATTCGGTTCCACATTATTTTCGGCAATTACTTCCTCATAGAGGAAGCTTTGTAGTGATGTCAAAATCCAGATTCCAAAAAACGGTTTTTCTGAATATATTGCAAGAGGAATATATATAATTTGACGTCCTGAAAAATTGTCCGGTAGTATGCATGTGTGAGTGTATGTATGTCAAGCTTTTTACGATCGTGCAATATCTGGTGAACGTGTACAGATACACGGAAAAAATTTATCCGTAAAAAAGTCACGAACTAGTAGCTAGGTCTCGGATATGAGAAAAATTCATCGGATATTTATGTATTTTCGTAAATAACCTACGAACTTTGAGAAAGATTGACGAACTCGATGTGAAAATTCTAAAACGGTTCATCACTTTTTTTTACGTGAATAATTACAAAAATATTACGAATGATTGGGAAAAGATTCTCAGAGCACTCACGAGCTTGCCTGACGAATCTGGGAACTCGAAACTAAGTCTCGCTGTACGTGGCCCACGCACACACGCGCGGTGCGTGTGTGCGCTCGTATGTGTGCCTCGAGCTCGTCGGATGAGTGGCTAGAAGTTTTATAATACCTATTTTGTTTGGCCTCGATGGCTGCGCGTGTTTACGCACTCCTGGTTTATGTGTTTAGAAACTGGTGAGTCAGCAGTCTGGAGGGTTCGAATCTTCTGAGTTGCGAATTTATAAATTAATATAAAATTAAATCGCACAAATAAAATTTTTCCTCTTTTTATTTCAGTCTGAAATTTTCAGGAACTGTTCGTAGGAAATTCGAACTGTTCGTAAGAAACTTCGAAATTTATCCATATATTTCTCATAGAAATAAGGATTTAATGTTTCATTTTTTTATCTCGTATCCGAGACCTAGCTACAAGTTCGTGACTTCTTCACGGATAAATTTTTTCCGTGTAAATTGATCAAATTTGGCATACTTATTCCACTATACATATACCAAGTTGAATTTCTTACAAGGCTTTAACAAAATATTTTAAAACTAATTGAAAAATGTTAATTAATAGATTAAATCTTTCAAATCATCTTCTTTGGGACTAATAAAAAATACCGAAACAATAATTATATATATACTGAATCTAACAATTCAAAATAATAGTTTCAAATAAATATCAATCTACTTTAATAAACAAAATTTTGGTCGAACAAAAAATATTTTATTTATTTGTCAAATTAAATCTCTATCTATAATTTGAGTAAATGAAGCATTATTCGAATTAGTGAAGTAAATGACAAGTAGACGGTAGAAAAATTAAGCAAAATTTGTTTTATTTTGATGAGTCTTATTTTATATTACAAATTTACGTATATTAGGTTTTTTCAACGTATTAAAACGGATTAACAGATATATTAATTAAAATACGGATTTTTATTACTATAAATTAAAAATGACAGTATTTGGATTGTTTCTTGGCTTCAACGGTGGAGAGTATATTAAAAGAAATTAAAAAGAAAACTGTTATTTTTATCATAAATAGTAAAATTTAATTTAAAACTCAGTTAAATAAATAAAATGAAATGATATATTAAATCTCCACAGTTTACTGAGCCTTCTCACCAGGAGTATCCCATAAATTATGCAGTACTCTGGCAGTACTATATTAATGAATGAAGTATTAATTTTTTTTTAATAAATAGGTATTTTGTATGTCTATTAAAAACAAAATAAAATAGCAAATAAATTTGAATGATTTAAAAATAATTTTTAGAGATAAAAAATAATTGGGAAGTTGTGTCCCTGAATTTAAATTTTTTATCGAATACAACTTAATTTAAGGATTACCCCATGCGCCAAGGTGAACATTCCGTTGAGAGGGAGAAATGGGTTAAGTCAAATGCCACGACTTATCACATAAGAAAAAAATGTTATTTGTATGATATTTTATAAAAATTCGTGAATTTAAAACCAATTTTTTCTTATGTTTTTTCCGGAAAAAATGCACTTATTAGTAGGAAAGCAACTTATTTCTAATTTTGTTTGTTTGTTGCGTGGTTTTTTTGGTTTTAACTTATTTTCTAAACTACGTACTATGCTTAAAATTAATGATTCATTTTTAATTTCATAACTATATACAGCTATATATACATATGTACATTTAAGTGTTACGCGTTTAAAAGGCTTTTTGACATATCTCTCTACGTTTTGAGACCTCCTGAGTGAAAAAAGGGTTTTTACGGTATTTAAATTTACCACGTGGTCTTCTTTATATTTATTTTAATTTTTTTTCGTAAAATAATATAAACAATAAATAAATAGATAATATAATATAATATAAACAATTGACATTTTTAATCAAAATTATCAACATTATTAATTTATATATTTTATTATTTTTATTATTTATTTATAAATGAAAATTGTATTTGTATACCATTAAGCCATTTCCCTTTCAGGGTAGGCGTGACACTACCCGATTCGAGTAGTGTTTCTAGGTTAGTTTCTTGTAGTAAATACCCGGTAACAAGGAGTTCATTGGAACGCATTGAAACGTTTCAATGCGTTTTAATTGCATTTTTGTCTGAATGCTTATTAATGCGCAAGGCGCAATGAAACGCATTAAAATGAAAACTTAAAATGAACAGCATTAAAAGGCATTGGCATGAATGTAAAGTTAATGAAAGGGCATTTAATGGCATTGAAATGAAGTAAACTGAGTATATGCTACATAACGGAATTAATATTTATGCGCTTCAATGCGAAACGGTGGAATTTACGAAATAATAATTTAAAAAAGAACGTATTTTTAAGCTTTTATTTCAAAATACATCGTATTATAATGCTTCTTGTTTTATCGTACATAAATTGTTCTATTTTTGTACTGAACGAAGATTATGATGCTAAAAATTAATTTAAACAAACTAAGATGGATATTATTTTTGGCATTTCAACATAATACTTTCTATTTTATAGTACAAACATTATTGTACTGAACGAACGAAGAAAGATTTAAATACTTAAAACTAATCTGAACAAATATCACTGGCTTTTTGGTATAGCGTTATAATTAGAGAGCGGATTAGAGCCACTGTGAAGTTAGCTGTCGAGCGCCGCTCGGCTCTCACACGCGAAGAACCACGGCTAGACCATAATTTGTTCTTGATAATTTCGAATTGAAAGCGTTTGAAATTTTAAAAAAATTATGAAATGATTTTGTATTTAAAATGTTCCAATTCGAAATATTGTAGATAGGTAAAATTTTGAAAAATGACGATATTTCGAATGAAATCCAAAGGAATTGAACTTGTGTCATTTGCGAATAAAAGAGATTAAAATGGGATAATTTCAAATTAAAATTGAATTTAATTAGGGAGGAATTTTAATTATTTCTAATTCCAAGCGTTCAGAATTTAACAATTTTACTTTGGATTCAAGAATCTCGGAATTGAATGATTTCAGATTAAAATTTCGAAAGAGGACGATTTTCAAACGTTGAAAATTGAATATTTTTCAATTAAAATTTTCAGAAATAGATCATGTAAAATTCAGAGGAATGAAAACTATGATTGATCAATAAAAGCATTCAAAATGGAATGATTCAAAAGTGAAAGCATTTGAATTTTTATAAATTTAAATGAGAAGCGACTAAAATTTTACAATTAGAAACTGAAAACTAAATTGAATATTTCAAGGTAAAAGCTTCTGAAGTTCTAGAAATCTAAATTTTTATTCAATTTAAGAAATTATGATTTAACATAAAAATTGATTAGACAAATTTAAATAGAAAATCAAAAAATAATTTCACCTTTTTATTCACCGTTCAAAATGGAAAAAGTTTCAATTATAAACCCTGTAAAACAGAATCGTTATACAAAACGTTCAGAATAAAAAGTAATTTTAAATGAAAAATCTTAAAAAATGAAAAAATGTATACTACAAAAACTTGAAACTTAAACAAAT
>CAKNYM010009615.1:0-12666 GCA_932195095.1 Andricus curvator | reverse complement strand
TCTTCCTCCTTTGCCGTGATATTACCATCGGCTGGTGCCGAGAATTATTATTATTATTATTATTATTATTATACCAGTAAGCCATTTCCCTTTCGGGGTAGGCGTGACTTGCTCGGGTGGAAAATAGTAGTGTGTATGGTGGGTATATAGGTATAAGGTAGATAGGTATATAGGTGTTAGGTATAGATATTTTAGATTGATCTCGAATTCTCGTGTTATTTATTCAAATGCCACGTTCATTCCTCAACACTGCTCCAACCCAGGTTGCTGATCAATCTCTCTAGCGATCACCCCAGGTGAAGAGCCTCACAAAATTGTTATGTGTGGTTCCCCACTTGGGCCCATTTAGTATCCAAGGTCTTTGTTTCAGGAGTCATTCACTGTATTGTCACTCTGTTTACAAACTATTTGTCGCCACACTTTTCTGTCCTGGCATACTACTCTATAGTTTCCATCACGTCCATGCATTTTTTTATGCAAGCTCTCGTGTTTCTATGGCTTCTTATGTCTCTTGGGATTAGTGTCTCATTCACAGATTCTAACCATTCTTTTGGCGGTCTACCTCTGGGCATTCTGCCATTTACTTTACCTTTATACACTTGTTTCGTTATTCGTTCATCTTTCATTCTTTCAACATGTCCGAACCATCTTAACTGATTTCTTTCCCATGTGTCATCTATTGTCTCTTTTGCACCACATTCTTTGAGGATTATCTCGTTTCGGACTTTGTCCATCAGTGTTTTTCCGCATATTGTGCGAAGAGGTTTCATGCCAATCGCGTTAATTTTACTCCTGTCCTTTTCTTGACAGGTCCATGTCTCGCTACCGTATAGTACAGTCGGTACGAATATAGAATTATGTATGGCCATTTTAGCTTTTTTTGATATGTTTTTATTTCTGAGCGCCTATCTAACTCCCAATCTATTTTTCCGTCGCTAGTGAATAGGCTACCCAGATATACGTACTTGTCAACTTGTTCTAATCTCTCATCATTTAGGACAATGTTGCACATTGTTTTCTCAGTTTTTCCTTCAAACACCATGGTTGTTTTATTTACGTTAATTTTAAGGCCCATGTTCTTCATGCTTGTATTAAGTTTATTCAACATTCTTTGCAAGTCCTCGATTGATTCTGCCATAATAATCTTGTCATCTGCGAAAGCTAACCGACGTACCTTCACTGTTTCAAGATCTACACCTTCTTCGTCGAAGAGGGCCATTCTT
The DNA here is from genome assembly GCA_932195095.1 of Andricus curvator. Taxonomy (NCBI): domain Eukaryota; kingdom Metazoa; phylum Arthropoda; class Insecta; order Hymenoptera; family Cynipidae; genus Andricus; species Andricus curvator. The sequence continues at coordinate 11,443 of CAKNYM010009615.1, read as the reverse complement.
AGACACTTATCCATACATATGATAAATAGCCATGAGGACATAACGCATCCTTGTTTCACGCCTTGCATAATATCGAACCAGTCACTCAGTTTCCCATTTACTCTTACACTCGCTTTACTACCTGTATATATTGATTTTATTGCTTGTAGGAGCCATCCATTGACTCCGTACTCTTTAAGGACTTCCCAAAGTTTACTTCGATTTACCTTGTCAAATGCTTTTTCTAGGTCAACAAATGCACAGATAACTTTCTTTCCTACTCTTAAGCTTTTTTCTGTGATCTGTCTTAAACTAAATATCTGATCTGTACACGATCTTCCTGGCATAAATCCACTTTGGACTTCCCATATCTTTTCTTCTAATTTTCATTACCCTACGAATGAGTATTTTTGAGTATATTTTACTTACGGTACTTAGTAAGCTGATACCTCTGTAATTACTGCAGTTGCTTTTATCTCCCTTTCTTTTGTATATTGGTACCATAATCGCTTTTCTCTAATCGTCTGGGATTTCTCCCATCTCGATACATAAATTTATCAATTCGCACAACCTGTGAGGTATGTACTCGTCACCGTATTTAAGCATTTCAGCGCTAATATTGTCCACACCAGCAGCCTTACCGTTTTTTAAGTTCTTAATTATATCTCCAACCTCAGTGACACAGACTTTTTCAATTGGGGTTTCTAATGCACTATGTTCTATGTCGCAGTTCTGTTGCCCTATATCTTCACCTCCTAATAATTCTTTAAAAGAGTCTTTTAAAGCGTCTACTATCCCGTCTATATCATATAGCATTTCACCTTTGCTGTTTCTCATGCTCACAAACTCTGTACTTTTACTTTCTTTTATTAGTTTAAATAATAGTTTCATAATTCCTTCAAAGCTGTTTTGTATTTTCTTCTCTTCTTTTGTTCTGATTTTATTTTTACTCTCCTTGACTAGTCGTTTAACTTTCCTCTTTTTATCTTTGTAATCATTTTCGAGTCTATTTCTCTCCTCATCGCTAAGACCTGTGATGTTTAATGTTCTTTTGTACGCTTTTTTCTTGTTTTGCTGGGCTGCTTGAATTTCATCATTCCACCACGCATCACCAGACTTTCTTCCTACCAGTGCCTTACCACACACTTCAATTGTCGTTTTAACAATGATATCCCGTAACAAAGTCCACGCGCCCTCTATATCTTTATTGCTTATAAGCGCTTCCCAAGTTGCCCTATCTATGCATTCGTTTAACTTATTTTGAAACTCTATTCGCACTTCCGGTTTCTGTAAATTTTCAATCTTTATTCGCGTTTGTTTCGTTTTTTTTGTTCTCTTTCTTCTCCATCCCCGCCCTAATTTTATTTTGGAGACTAAAAGGTAATGATTAGTATTGCATTCGGAATCCCTCATGACTCTTGTATCTTTGACTAGTTCTCTTAGTCTTTCATCCGCAATAACGAAGTCAATTACACTGCGGTTATTTCCTTTACACCAGATGTACGTGTGGATCATTTTATGTCGAAACCAAGTATTGGTAATAAGTAGGCCCTTTTCTAAGCATAAGCTAACTAATTTTTCCCCGTTATAATTTTTTCTTGTTGAATCCCCAAAATTACCGAGCACCCTTTCTGTATCTATATCCTGACGTTGGACGCCGACCCATCCGTTCATATCTCCTAGCAGAATTAAAGTGTCCCAGAAGGCGTCTTTGACTTCTCGCGGCTCACTGTCAACTGGGGCGTAGCACGCTATGATATTAAAAACCATTTTTACAGCACACTTTGCACTATAGTAGATACTAGATAGTAGTAGGTAGTAGATACATTATAGTAGATTTAGCAACAAGTTTTGAGGACCGGAAATTTAAAAGTGACTCCCAAACATCCCGGATCGCGTTCAGAAATTCAGGACTGAGAACTGTAATTTAGGAATCGGGATCTACGATGAATATTTCGAGCCTCTTTCCCGACTGAGCCAGGACTGATTCCTAAACTGTAGGCAGCCACTGCAAATCACCAATGTAGGCAGCACTCACCTTCTGGATAGAGCGCTGGGCGCACAGTACTCTTCTAGCAAAATTCATCCTGGATCAGATTTGCTCGAAATCAGAAGAACTCTTTTTTTTTGTTTTGACAACAAATTTCCTGTCTAAGAATGTTAATTATTCAATATATTAATTATTTATCAATAAAAGTCATTTATTTTTGGGAAATTACAACAGAAAAGTTATAAAATGTTGACGTGAATTTATTGAATTCTTTATATGTACATGAGATATGGAAATTTTATCATACTAATTTTAATTTTCGGTTAATATTTTGTTGGAATTTATTACAAGTAAAAATAAAACAAAAATTAAATTACGTGTTGACATTGAGGAGTATTTATGCGGCTTTAAAATATTAGTAAGAAGCATAGCCAGAAAATCGGGTTAAAATAAAAAAAATGTGTTAGGACGTGTTGGCCATTAAGGCAGTACCTATATAGTCTAACTACTCTAACTCTATACACGTAACGAAAATATGATAGTAAGAATATGCCCATTTACAGATGAATGTTAACATTTTAAGCGTTTCTGATCAGTTGTCGAAGAACTTCTTCTATAAATTCATGAAACAATATTCCAAAAATGTTATTCAAAAACATTTTTTCATTTTTACAGTGATTATTTACCAATTTATTATAAAAATCACAGAAGCTTTAAACTGAGCTGTACTTAACATGCAACCTCAACAGTCATTGCTACCAACCATCACAGACAAAAAAACAACGTATAATTTTATTTCGTTACGTTGCTAAAAGGCATGAACTTGCTTATGTACTTGTTTAAAAGTTGTTTGGTTGGTAGCACTTACTTGTTGCATATGCACACTGTTAAAAATGTTTGCAATTTTAATATACATTTAATATACATTTGTATATTAAATCTAAAATATAGGTATACGAAATCGCCATTAAGAGACTATTTTATTAAATTTCATATACCGCATATTGATCATTTATCAGAAAAGTCAGATATTTGCACTTTACACAAATTAAAAACAATTTTGACAGCAATTTTCAATTATAAATAATCAAACATAATATTTTCTCATAGATAAATATAAATTACACTGGTTTTTAAGAGAAAAGTTCAATTAAACAAATAATTAAGAAACCTAACCTCCAAGCACCTGTACTCACGTTAAAATTCTAACATTCACAGCGAATTTTAGAAAAAATTCCACCCGTACGTTGCACTTTAATTGTAAGTAGGAATTAAGTCGACGAATTCAAGCTTATTCCTTTATTTTTTAATATTTGACAGGATCTGAAGGCATCAAAGAACTTGTTGTTTTCACGCACTCTGTTTTACCGACTTTAATATACATGTATATTAATTTTACAACATGATGGTATATTAAAATTAATGTACGGTATATGCAAATGACTTTACGCACATGTATATTAAATTTCGATCAGATTTTTTTAACAGTGCATATATGCATATGCATATGCTCTACTCTCGGCTCTACTATTCTAGGTCCCTAAGGTCCGAATTATTGAAGATGAAAGGGTCTATTACGGATGGGCGCTGGCCGGCCTTACCTCGTGAACTACTAGATTTCTTATAAGTAAACTTCCACCTATTTTAAAGATCGCCTATTCGAAAGTTCATCTATTTTAACCCCCCTATACACACTTATTTTAAGTTACACAATTCCGTCACCTCCCGCCATGGTCTCTGTACGGGCAGTACTGTCACGCCCACGTCAGTGGCTGACCAATTAAAAAAAGAGGCCCGAAAAGCGGGAAGCCTTGAATTGAATATTTTATCATGCCGTCATGGGAATACGTCATACGACTTTTTCAAGAAAATATTTTTAACGTAAAAGTAAATCAGCTTGATCTGATCAGAATCGGGTAATCTAACCGGTCTAACGTTTAGAATATTTTCTCCAACAAGTTGTCTGCACTCCTACGCGAAATATTCGAGTCGTTTTTTGATTCTATTATATTGATTTTTAGTTGGCAAATTGTACTTCTTCCAGAAAATTTTATATTTTTACGTCGTACATCAACAAAAACACTGATGCATGTAGCGGCGGATTTCCCATATAGGCTACATAGGCTGCAGCCTAGGACAACAAAATTTGGGGGGCGGTAGAATTTTCCTGCGATACATTTTCAAAAATTTCAGATTTTTTCTACTTAGATGCAGCCTGAGTATGGTGGAAAAAATTGTCATAAAGATTGACTGAAAAAATGAATTTTTATTTAACCCACTTATGTAATTTATGGAGTAATTCAAAACATTACATAATTCATCTGATGAATTTCAATTTTACCGCGCATAATGTTCATCTTTCTCACTTTTATCACTTCCGCGGAAAAAAAACAAATAAAAGCGCTACACGACAGGCAATATTTGAGATTAGTGTGTATTCAAAAGCGATTAGTTGATTTCTGTCAGCCTAAGGGCGGCAAATTTCTGTTAGCCTAGGGGCGGCAAATACCTAAATCCGCCACTGGATGCATGCATGCAGGCTAACGGACCGCGAATTTTCAACTGCGCAATAAGTCGGGACCGTCTGAACCGTTTCCAATTGGAATGAATAATATTGCGAAATATACTGGAGTGGGTACTCGCGCACTGCGGCTCTTCCGAAGCGAGAATCGCAACCGTCTCTCGCCCTTTGAGCTGAGAAACTGCGTGGGCCAGCAGTTCTAGGAATTACTAGGTCGATTTCAAATCGACCCGCGCTTTTCGGTACATGCGTGGTTGAAAAAGTTGCTTACAGGGGGCGAATCGATACAAGGCTGGGGCAGGCAATGAACGTCGCTTGACAGAAATAAGTTGAAGGTTGTGGTAGAGGTGTGAAGACCTTCAGCCTTAAAATAATTGGTCGTGTACGTTTCAAGGCCCTTAAATTAGGTGGAAGTTTACTGTATTTCTTACCGAATTGACTCTATTTATCGTAAAAGTGGTAAATCGCTTTTTTCTTTACATTTACTGGACCGCGAGCAAATGAATGGCTATATATAATGTAATTTCGTGTTGTTTTGTGTTGTTTTATATTAACATATTTTTGTCAATACGATCGAATTAATCATTCTCGTTATCCTTTTCTCTTTTAAATTAAAAAATTTGATCCACTATTATCTTTTGAACTTTTTAATTTAATTTCATTGATATTGTTTTCGCTAAACGATTAGATATTTAATTTTATATGAATATGAAATACTGAGTTCTTTTGACAAAAATGTACTAGAAACAATGTCCAAAGTAGGGATAAATTTTTTTCTATATTTATTCATGGAAGATGATTTTAAAAATGTGTAAGATTTAATTTATACGTATTCTACAGCACAAAAAATCGTTGGTTTTTACTTAAAGAATATTTTTCTACTTAAAAGTTATTTGAGAAAACGTGAAAAAGACAACTATGCCCATCTCGCCTCTACCCTATATCTCAACTATACCCTTTATCATTTTTATTTCTAAGTCTATTTTGTCCCGCGAAGCGGTGCAATCGCTACTGCGATGATTGATGAAGTTGGTTAGAAAGTCGGTTTGGTTCTTCCAACTTGTTTTACCGACGCTTTGTGGTGTTCATAAACAAATTAAAAGCCTATTTGATAAACTAAGTTTGATGAATAATAATTTATATTACGATGAAGAGTGTCCGTGGAGTGAGAGACGCCTGAAATGAAAGACCTTGGATACTAATCGGCCCGAGTGGAGAGCTTTACATAATGACTTTGTGAAGCTCTTCGCCTGGGACGCTTGCTAGAGAGATTGATCAGCGACTTGGGTCGGAGCAGTGTTGCGGAATTAACGTGTTATTTGGATAAACAATACGAAAATTCTAAATTAATCTAAAAATCTTTGCAGCCGCCACCCCCATCCCCTTTATGCCGCCTCGTACACTTTCCTCTCTCACTTTTCTCATATGAACTCCCTGATTCCCAGGTAGAACCGAGTGAGTCACGTTTACCTCGAAAGGCCTAATGGTATGAAAGTAATAATAATAATATATATACACTGTAAAAAAATCTTTTGTGATATTTACAATTAGATTGTAATTTCACGAGCAGTGTATTTTAAATTACAATGTATAACCTGGTAAATATACCAATGTCGCTCCGAAATTCACGATCTACTCCAACTTCACCCCATGGAACAGTATGAAATAACTGTCCGATGTAAATTTACTATGTCTGACGATGGAAATTATTTGATCAGCGTGGCACGTAGTCAATTTACGTTAGTGAATAAATTTAAATATGCTTATAAATTAACACTTTTTTTGGTAAAGTTGCAGTATCTAGCATAATTTCACACACGGGTAGTATTGTTACGTCTTGGCATCCTGAGAAATTACAAACAGGACATAAATCGACAACCCATCGACAAACTGACAGAAAGACATGGCGCTTTGGACTTTATCATAAAATTACGTCTCAGAGCCTCTAATATTGCTCTAATAGTGATGAGTTCTATGTGAATAAAAAAAATATGTCTTTTTTATTCAAAACGATACCTGAGAAAAGTAATATGCGCTTTATTTATCCTGATACAGTGTTTGAAAATTTATAACCTCACGAACATAACCTAAAAATTGAAATGTGGTCCTGACAATTTACGTCCTGCATTTTTTTTTACAAAAGTGTGTAAATTTACATCGTCGCACGTAGGTCAAATAATTTCCATCGTGGTACGATGTAAAATTACACCAACTTTTTTTACAGTGTATATATATAACCTATTGTTTTACGATTATATGTATAAAAAACTAATAGTGCTTTCCTTACTTAAGATGACTTTAGGTAATAGTATATGGTCCAGGTAACCATAACCTGTCTTCTAAATTTCAAAATTCACTTAAGTAACAGTTTTTAAGTCCTAATCAAAGACATGTTGGTACAATAAAATGGGAGGTACGAGACCACCAGTAGAGGATAAGGCGGGCGAAACTTTGGTAGTAGGAAAAATGTGGGCGGTTCCTTTCAGTGGTGGGGGAACAATTTTCACCGAGTGGGGAAAGTATTTCATATTTAAGGAAGATGATTTCCAAATCAGCTGTACCAATAGATCGGATACGGTCCTCTGATTAAATTAAGCTAATGCTTGTTCCAGAAAGAAGAAGAAGAAGTGAAGAAGACATCAACAGGTCTGCTGCGTATCAACTACAGAATCTATATCTAAAAACTACTCATCACCTATCTCAAACCCAAAAAATAAAAAATAAACCTTCACATCCCAATTCTATTCCAGTTGACACTCTTTCGCTACTCTCAGTTTCTCTCCCAATTTAAAATCGATTAGTCAGTGCCCTTCAGCACTCAGAAACCCACCAAGCAGCCTCCAATTCATTCATCCTCCAAAATAGCATTGATCCCAATTGACATCAGTTCCCATGCATTTCGCCCGCTCTCCAACCGAAACAATCGCTTTGCTTCGGTGGTCAGGAAATTCTAAGCAGATAACAATCGCAGTTCTGCTATGAGACATCGTCACAAATCACCTGAACTACTCACTTTTTTCGGAAAGAGGAGACTCATCGGCCTCAGGCGCACATCCTCAGGACTCACCATCTCCAATAAGTCTCCAGCTGCACTCACTCGTCGAAACGCGTCGAAAATGAATTTCAGAAATGCGATAGGCTTATCGGCTCTTCGGTCCGAGGGTTTCTCCTCAAGAATACCAAGAGGTTCGAGATGAGGATTAGACCTGGGAGTCCTGGGGGCCATGGCAAAAGTCCGTGTGTATTTCTGAGGCTGACTCTCGACAGAAAGAGTGCCGCCTCAGAATATTTATGGGGTTCCGAACTGGACCACCCGGTAATTAAGACGACCCTGAAGTTGGGGCGGGGCAGCAACCGGCACGATATCCTACCTTGTTCCTCACCGCTATTCCCTCTTCACTCGCCCTCTCAGCCCCTCATCCACCCCCTAAAACCTACAACCCACCCTCCCATACTCAATTCCTCCTGCACTCTTCTTTCTCTTCACCAACAACATCATCACCATCTTCCAATATCCAATATATATCAGGTCTACCTGTATTAAGTACATATTTGTTCAACATATGCCTCGATCGCATTACATATTACACGCATTACGTGAAATTGATTGAGCTTATAGGTTGCGCAATACGCAAAGCCGAAGGAGCTAAAGTACGCTCTAGATACTTTATGATTCTGAGCGCGCACGATTATCAATTCCACCCAGTCGAAAGGACGTTTCACTTTTTTTACAATGCTCCGACTGCTTTGGATATCAATTAAGGACATGCATATAAATCAAAGACCGAGTTTTTTCCGCGTGGTTAAATGCTTCTTGCTAATTTATTTATTATTCCTATTTCTGCAAGAAAGTTGCAAATTGCGGGTGGCCAATGAAATCTATGAAAAAAATTCCGTTTTATGCCTGGTTTATACACATTTTAATTAATTAGTTCTCTTTTGTTGGAGGTGCATGAATATTCCCTATAGATTCTACTTTCCCTCATTTTTATTTTACCGAAATTCACTTGACCGAATAGCAATTTACGCTAATTTACATTTTTCCGAATTAACGTTTGACCTAATTTTGATTTTCCCGAACGTAGTGTATACAGATAGGGTATTTTTTACCGTATTTCAATTTTCGTAGTACGGCATTTTAGTGACTGGTCACAGAAGAGTGATCTGTCACATCTCGAACCGCTTTTCCAAGTCTCCCTTTAAAAAATACGAATGTTAGTGACTGGTCACAGAAGAGTGATCTGCCATCTGCTAGACAATTCGAAAATTAGTGATAAAGTGTATTATTATAGGAATATTGAAGTGATGAGCAATTCTTTAGTGTGCTTTTAGTGTGTAATGTTCTTGATTATATGACATTATGTGTGTATTTATAACTTAATATTCCCCAGTTTATGATAAAATAATAAAATATTGTACTATTTTTTCAAAGTAGCAAAAAATATTATCGGAACAGAAAGTTCTTTATTGACACAAAAATTTGCCGGACTAGAAACTTTAAATACGGCAAATTTTGCCGGAGCTCAATACTTGACCTTTCCCGAATTACCATTTGAAATCATTTTTATTTTTTTCGAATTATCATTTGCTATAATGTCATAATCCTCACTTCGCCGAATCGTCATGATTCACTTAACCGAAATTTTATTTGACCTTAATTGGCCTAGAGATCCTCTAGGAGTCTAGGGGATCTAGAGGATATCTAAATTGACCTGGGTATAGGTATTCATTTGTCCGAAATCTCATTTTACCTAAAACTCATTTTGCTCATTTCGCTTGATAGAAGCTCGCGATTGTGAATACGGTGAAAATCGTTGTACAAACAGACGTTATAGGTGGCATTTATGAGAATTCTTTGTCGTTTAAACTTTAAAGTTTAAAGGGTATAGCTGGGTAAGCATGCACAAAATGCCCCCAAAGGGAGTCAAATGTTGAGTCAGCCATTTCAAAGCATACACAATCAAACAAAAATTTTCCAAACATTTCAAACCTTTAGCCGCCATATTGGATGAGTTAGGGGAGATAGCCTCAATTTTCGTTTTTATTTTTTTCTATGTTTTCATCGTTAGAAAAAATCTGAAAAAATTCACAGGACTTTTCAAAATTTTTTTTGCATTTTTTTGTGTGATAAAACTCAAGTACTATCTCAGTTTTTTACCACAGAATATTCACCCAAAGAGCTATAATTGTGAATTTTTCAAGATTTTTAAATTTAAAGGATCTTAGTGTAAAAAATTAAAAACTGTAATTTTCACATATTCCAACTCCTGAGGCCCATTGATACCTATATTCATATAATCCAATTATATAAGTTTTTTTGAAATTTGTTCGAAGCTTCATTTATTTATCTGATTTAGTTTCATATTGATTCAAAATTTAATCGTCGTCACTGTCCTCATTTATCACAGTTACACATTTTGTTTTTGTGAATAAACTGCTCAAAATTTCTGCCGCTCTGATGATTCTCGACAAATATCGACCATAAGCTAGTACACTACCGTCGGAAATTGTCGGTGCGATCAGCGAAAGACTATTAAAAATCACTGCTGACTTTGAAACGTGATTACTCGTTCCCAAAAGGAGCGAGACATTTTTTTAAAACCAAGTTAAAAAGCTCATTAAATTACGCGTCGAATAAGCCCTAATAAAGATATTTTTAATATTTTGAAGAGAATATACCACGTGATAAGTTTTAAAAAATGCAAGAATTTCACGAATTTTGTACCTCTATTTCAACTTGTGGCATGACCTAGAAAAGTTGTAGCAAAAATCTCATATTCCTATTAATTAGTCTTTGAAGCCTTATCTTAAATTTAAGCCAATATAACTTAAAAAATCTTCACGAGTTCTCGAGATACGACTAAAAATGTCCAAGCGTCTCTGCGCCGAATTTCAGTCTCTTTAGCAGCAAGTCTGGCCATCTGGGGTGATCGCCGACTGAGACGCGAAGCAGATATGCTTGAACGTTTATGTCATATCTTGAGAACCCGTGAATACTTTTGAAGTTTTATTAGCTTAAATTAAAGATGAGATTTCTCAGATTACGTCCTGTCAGTTTCAGTTATTTTCATAAGTATAGTAAGTCACAACACGAGTTAAGTTAAGAAACAAAATCTGAGAAATTCTCGGCGATCACCGCTTTTGCGGTCGACAGCAGTAATCGCCGACTGAAAATTGAAGTTTGAGACTTGCACATTTTTAGACGTATCTCGACAACCCGTGAAGATTTTCAACTTTTATTGGCTCAAATTAAAGATAAGACTTTGAGACCTAGATCTTGTCACAAGTTGAATTAGAGGTACAAAATTCGAGAAATTCTTGCATTTTTTAAAAACTTATCACGTGGTATATTCTCTTCAAAATATCTTTATTAGGGCTTATTCGACGCGTAATTTAATAAGCTTATTAACGGAGTTTTAAAAACATGTGTCGCTCCTTTTGGGAACGAGTAATCACGTCTCAAAGTCAGCAGCAGTGATTTTTAATAGTACTATCGCTGATCGCACCGACAATTTCCGACGGTAGTGTACTATTAGTTTATAGTCGATATTTGTCGAGAATCATCAGACCGGCAGAGACTTTGAGCAGTGTATTCACAAAAACAAAATGTGGAACTGTGATAAATGAGGACAGTGACGACGATTAAATTTTGAATCAATATGAAACTAAATCAGATAAATAAATTAATGTGTATATCGACGGCTCCACTGCAGAGAGCTCCAACTTCTTTCTGCTTCATATACACTGTATATGAAGTATATGCTGTATACGCTCCAAAAGGATAGGGAATCAATGTATTTTAGAGCTGTATACGGAGCGAAAAGAACTTGGAGCTCTCTGCAGTGGAGCCGTCGATATAATGTATCAAACAATGTATAAATACAGTTATATAATTCTATTATATGAATATATGTATATATATATATATATATATATATATATATATATATATA
>CAKNYM010009608.1:0-14226 GCA_932195095.1 Andricus curvator | reverse complement strand
TTACATGTACACGAAACGCGATATCGAGTTGAAAATTTGGGAAACTATATAAAAGCAGTGAGAAACATTTTTCTGCTCCTAAATTTGTACAATTATGCGAAGTTTTTTTTTGCTTTTTCTATAATTATAAAAATTTAGGACAAGACAGACGTTTCTAAGTGCTTCTTATTTCATTTCCCAAATTTTCAACTCGATATCGCGTTTCGTATCAACATAATTTGGATTTGAAAGAATTGTGAATATTTTTTTTTTCGTTTACGCTGACATGGCCTTAATAAATATATCACTGGTGCCGGTTAAAATAATGCTCAAAACTTCGAACACTATTTCATCGCATCACCGCACAGCCACTAGATTAGTTACGTTAACATACAAAAACAGAAGATATTACTTAAAAATCTAAACTACAAAAGTGTATTGCAGCGCGCAATACACGGGGATATTAATGACTTCCTATTTGTTTACGGAGGAGTTCCATTTTTAAATCCTGTGTCATGAGTTTCTTACGCAGTACCTCCTTTTCCATTGCGGATTTTTCGAGAGCTTCTTTTTTCAATGCTTCTATATAATTAATTTTTGCTTGAGCTAAGGCATTACTGGCTTCAGAGCTCTTTCTGGGACGTCTGTTGGAAAACGACTTTTTGCTCATCCGTTTCAGCGTGATGTCATTTAAACGGTCCACCTCTTTTTTCTGTGGATTTTTTGCGGAAGTGTGTGCTGACAGTTCTGCATCTTGAAATGTAGGGGTGAGATGCAGTATGGGATTCTTCTTCATCTTCAGCATCCTTGGATTCCAATGCGACCAATCTTTATCCTGCTCCTCGTCTTCGCTGATTATTACCTGCAAGGAATCAAAAGGATTATAAAAGAAGCTAATACAGTATCATAACTACAGAATTAAAGCAATGAAGCCCACCTCATTTTCATTAACGTCGGTTGATATTTGAATCAAATTTCCAACCTCTACTTCCATCGCTATTACTTCGACCGATGGATTTAATTTGTCAGTACCGTCATCATCATTTACTGTAAAATGATGTAAAAGAATGATTAAATAAAACTTCGCACGTGTAAAAAAAGTTGTACGAAAAATACTTCTAGCTGTTTGACTAGCATTTTTTTTTTATATTACGAACAATGAAAAAGTCACGATTTTACAGAAAATATTTTTCATGTATTAAAAAAATGAAAAAAAAAATGAACAATTTTATGTAGAAACCTTTATCTTCTTGATTTTTAAAATATATTCTTCTTTTTTCCTATTTCAAAAGTTTCTACAATATTGTTACTTCTTTATTGGTAAAATTTTTTTTTCAATTTTACTCAAGAATTGAGGGTCTGCATCCAGAAACTAATCCAGCTCGGAGGGCGGAAATGATAAAAGTCACAAAATTGATCCGTTTTGAATATAGGCTTATAGAGAATGATAAAACAAAACTTTTTTCTATTTTCTGCTTTTTTTAATCTTATGAGTACTTTCAATAATAAGCATGAAAAACTGAAAACAGTTCGTCCCTAAATTCGATTAGTTTTTAAGAAATAAATCGTCGTAAGTTGGGTAAATATTATCGGAATTGTTTTAAACTTTCATGTTTATACAAAATATACTCCAGCCATACCTAAAAGCTGAAGAAAAAACTGAAAATTGTCTATTGCTTAATTATAATATGTAATTGCAAATTGAAACTGATCGGCAACCCCATTTTTTTTAGTTTGGCCGACAAAATTTATCGAGGGAACTGAAGAGTTGAAAGAACTTCCAGTGAGACGTTTGTTCCTCATTATTAAAGGAATATATGTGGAAATTTTCAGATCGATTCAGTTAAAATTAGAGTAAATATCGATACTTTTTGTCGGCGAAACTAAAAAATCGAGGTTAGCGATCGGTTTCTGCTTGAAATTAAGTATTATTAAACAATAGGCAATTTTCTGTTTTTGTTTCAGCTTGTAGGTAAGTTATTGAATTTAGGGACGAACTTTCTTTACTCTTTTGATAACAAAAAACAGGAAATAGAAAAAAGTTCCGTCTCATCATTCTCTACAATAGGGTGAGTCGAAAAGAAATACTTTTGGAATTCAAAATTGCTACAACGCGGAAAAGTAGCGTATTAGGGTCCTAAAAAAGTATAATTAATTTGGAATCAAGCGACATGCAGCTTGGTTACCCGCGCTCGAAAAAAAGGTTTCAAAAATTTCTTGTTTGCAGAGTTCTAGAATTTTATTGAGTTTCAATTTTGTTTTCATATACCTGGAGGTCAAAAAAGTCTTCTCAATTTTTTTCGGATTTTAATCTATCATTTTCTGAGAGATAATTCCTGTTTAATTTACCATTGTTTTCGTAAATTTTTTTACCACGTTTGCAAATAGGAGGAGAATTATTTGAGGTACATGAAAACTTTTCAGTGATAAAAATGAATTTGAAAAAAAATCCCCAAGACCCAGGAATTGAAATTGGCAATACAGCGAATTTTAACATTTTTGATTTTTGTATTTTATGAACTTATCTTCATAACATGTAGTTGAAACATTTTTGTGTGCATCTGTGGGTTTTTAAAACATAGAAATACGCTAGAAAAAAAATTCACAAGACCCAGAAATCGAAATTGGCAATACTGCGAATTTAAAAAATTTTGATTATGGTATTTTATGAACTTATCTTTATGGCTTGTACTTCAAACATTATTCTGAGCTTGTGTGGGTTTTTTCAAACATAGAACTACACTAGAAAAAATCGACAAGACCCAGGAATCGAAATTGGCAATAGCGCGAATGTTTAAGTTTTGGTATTTCATGAACTTATCTTTATAACTTGTAGTTTAAACATTTTGCTGAGCATGTGTGGGTTTGAAATATATGGAAAAAAAATTTCAGATCGAAATGTTAATAACTTTCAGAATTATTGCATGTTTTCCGAGCTGGGGTCCAACGGCCCCCATGTGTCATCTACGTGATTATTTGGAGGTGTGTCATTAAGGGTTAAACATAGAAATACACTAGAAAAAAAATCCACAAGACCCGGGAATCGAAATTGGAATGACAGCAAATTTTCTTATTTCGGAATTTTGTACCGAACAGAATTAATTTTTTTTTTTATAAGTTTAACATTTTTCGAACTTGTGTGGAATTTTCAAACCTAGAAATACACTAGAAAAAAAGTCGACAGGACCCAGGAATCTTAATTGAAAACAGCAACTTTTAAAAATGCTGAATCGGTGTTTATTGAATTTAAAAAGTTACCTGTGAAGCTGATTTCCTTAGATGCAATTCTTTTTCGAACTGAAAGAAGGTATCGTTCTTTGTACATGCAATTTCACCCATTATTTTCTTTTTTCGTGCAATTTAAAAAAATATTAAACTTATAAATAAAAAAAATTAATTCTGCTAGATACAAAATTCCAAAATAAGAAAATGTGCTGTCATTCCAATTTCGATTCCTGGGTCTTGTCGATTTTTTTTCTAGCGTATTTCTACGTTTAAAAAATCCACACATGCTCACAAAAATGTTCAAACTACAAGTTATAAAGATAAGTTCACGAAACACCAAAATAAACATTTCAAAAATTCGCTGTATCGCCAATTTCGATTCCTGGGTCTTGTGGATTTCTTTTCTAGTGTATTTATATCCTTAAAAAATCCACACATGCTCACAAAAATGTTTAAACTACAAGTTATGAAGATAAGTTCACAAAATACCAAAATTTCAAAAATTCGCTGTATTGCCAATATCGATTCCTGGGTCTTGGGGATTTTTTTTAAATGCATTTTTGTCACTAAAAAGTTTTCATTTACCTCAAATAATTCTCCTCCTATTTGCAAACGTGTTAAAAAAAATTTCCAAAAACAATGGTAAATCAAATAGGAATTATCTCTCAAAAAATGATAGATTAAAATCCGAAAAAAATTAAGAAGACTTTTTTGACCTCAAGGTATGTAAAAAAAATTGAAACTCAATAAAATTTTTAAACTCTGCAAACAAGAAATTTTTTAAACCTTTTTTTCGAGCGTTGGGCGAGTTTCTCGATCCAGACCTTCAGTTGTCGAGTACAATTGGAGGAATTTCTTACCAATAAAGAGGTGAAAATGTTGTAGAAAATATTAAAAAAGAGAAAAAGAATAATAAATTTCATCAATGACAATTATATATTAATGATCAATGAAATAATAATACCTGACAGAACGTCATCGTCATAGGAATTATCCATTGGCTCCGATGTGTTACCAATGATTCCTTTTATTTGGTTAGCCAACGGATCGTCCTTTACGGGATTTCTTCCACCACCTGTTGAAAACAATAGAAATGAATTTATAATTCAGGTTAATGCAAGTGAGCAATAATTTGTGAAAATTTTATTTTACCTGTTTTGAAAGTTTCTTGCCGTAAGGAACTGAGATGCTTTCTCGCATTCCTTTTCAAATTATCCCACAATCCTTTCAGTTTCTCAGCAGGACGATGCTCTGGGGACAAGCCTTTCGCGTTGAATTCATTGCCGATTTTGTCCCAAGCCTGCAATTTTTGCTTGCTGCACACACCATCTGTTTTTTTATTTTCAACAATTTTCTTATACTTGTCGACAATAGGTATAAGAACCTCTTTTTCGGTTTTCGAGAAATTTGCTACTCGTTTTCTGGCATTTTTAACCTACAAAACAAATGACACTTTTGAGGTTAGGACACAAGAAGTTTCTAAAAACGAAAAAATCCTATACATATTTGCGATATTATTATTTACTCACATCAGCTAAGTTTTCCGCCATGTTCAAAAAATATATTTTTCTCCTTTTCTTTTTTCTTTAGAGAACACCGCTTCACTTTAACCACTTTTTTCTATTATTGAGGAGACACTTCGGCAAAACAAGTAAACAACACGTAATTTGTGACGTCAGAGGCATATTTGGCGCGCGAACACTAGTTTCGTGACTCAGCCAATCAGAATCGCCGTTTCAACGGAAATAGGCAGAAACTAGGCATTATTGCGGACAGGGTATACGGTTAGCTAACCTGGGGGTAAAAATTCATGGTGAAACGCTTTGCGAGATAATCATGATTAACCCGCTCGTTAAAAAATAATCATGATTAGCTGACCATGAATTTAATCAGAGATGGTGGAATCGGCCCTTACTGCAATTTACCTAGTGCTTGGTGTTGGACTTGTCAAACTTGAAAATTATTCAGTGCGCATATTTTAAAAAAAATTGGCATCATATTTAAATAATGATGAGAAAAAATTACGAGATAATATTGCGCAAATGATGATGAATTTAATTTATTAACAAGGAAAGGTGTTTTTCCTTATGATTATATTAATAGTTATGGGTAAAACTGCAGGAAAAAACATTCCTAATAAAAGAGGCTTTTCATTCAAAATTAAACGATTAAAATATTTCAGACCAAGATTATCAACATGCTTGTGAAGTTTGAGAATCTTTTAATCTGAAAACTATGGATGAATACTCTGATCATTATTTAAAAACACACGTTTTACTTTTGGCTAATATTTTTGGAAATTTTAGAAAAACATGTTTTTCAACGTACAATTTATATCCATTACATTATTATACAGCACCGAGACTTGCTTTTGATGCAATGTTAAAACATATAGGAATTCAACTCGATTTATTTACAAATGTTGAAATATTCTCTAAGAGCGAATATTTACCATACAAATATTTTAAATGGTTTGAAAATTCTGATAATGAACCAAATTTTTTCAATATTCCTGATGATTCACCTGAACGTTACATCTTAGAGGTAGATTTAGAATATCCAGAAGAGCTTCATGATTTACATAAAGACTTACCTTTATGCCCAGAAAATTTCGTACCCCCTATCTCAAAGTGCACAATTCAAAAATTAGTACCAAATTTTCTACCTAAGATAAATTATATAGTTCATTATAGAAATTTGAAAAAATATATAATCCTTGAGAATGAAGCTAACTGAAGTCCATGGAGTATTACAATTCAAACAGGAACCATGGTTAAAAGATTAAATTGACCTTAATACAGACTGTAGGAAAAAATCAATAAATGAGTTTGAGAAAAACTTTTATAAATTAATGAATAATTCAGTTTTTAGTAAAACTATGGAGAATGTTAGAAAGCATAAAGATGTAAAGCCTGTAACAAAATGGGAGGGGCGGTATGGTGCGAAAAAATGAATCGCAAGGCCAAATTTGCATAGCTGCACCATATTCAGTGAAGACAGGGTAGTCATTGAAATGAATAAAACTTAAATTAATTTCAATAAACCAATTTATACAGGATTCACAGTTCTTGACGTATCAAAAATAATAATTTATGATTTTCATTATAATTACATATGTTTAGAACACGTTTGGTAACAATGCAAAATTACTGTATACAGACAGAGACAGCCTAATATAGCCATTCACAGTTCCCAACGTCTACGATTATATTAAAAAAGATCCGCACAAATTCGATACAACAGACTATGCACCAAATAATGTTTACCGTATACGTCTTCTAAACAAAAAAGTATTGGGTTTGATGAAGGATGAAAATAATGGAAAAATAATAACTGAATTTATTGGTTTGCGATCCAAATTATATGCCATATAGCCATTCACAGTTCCCAACGTCTACGATTATATTAAAAAAGATCCGCACAAATTCGATACAACAGACTATGCACCAAATAATGTTTACGGTATACGTCTTCTAAACAAAAAAGTATTGGGTTTGATGAAGGATGAAAATAATGGAAAAATAATAACTGAATTTATTGGTTTGCGATCCAAATTATATGCCTACAAAGTTTTAGGTGAAGATGGAGTGAAAACACAAAAGGGTTAGCAAGTCAACTTTAAGAACAATAGCATTCGATGATTATAAGCAGACTCTACTTTCTTGCCAAAACCTGGTTCGGACTTAACATTTAATACGAAGTCGTAGGCATAAAGTGCACTCGATAAAACAAGATAAGATTGCTCTCAGCTGGCATGATGATAAGCGAGTGTTGATTCCTGGTTCGACAGATTCTCTTACATGGGTGTATAAAAATAGAGAGCATGAGCTCATGGATGTCGACAATGATAGCAATAATGTAATTTTATTGTTAAATAGAGTTTTTACGCAAATTAATGAATGAATGAAGTTTGTAAATTTGAGTGAATACTATTATATAGTATGATTAAATAATATGAACTATTGACTGAACTATGAACTACGATATGATCTTTGAACTGTTTTCTTTATTACCGTAAAAAATAGTACATCGTGATACAAGTGCGGAAAACGGTACTTTTGATGAAGGTTGTGATGTCAACTTCGCAACCTTCATGGATGTCCGCTTTTTGCACGAGTGTCTCTCTTAAGATCTGACATACATAATATATGCAAAGAAAAAAAAAATTTAAACCTGTTTCCGGTCCAAAAAATATTTCCTAAATGTATTACAAATAAATTGAAGAATAATAATTGTAAAAATAATAATTAAAAATATTTATTTATGACGAGATATATATTTTTTTTAAATCTCAAAGAGTTATTTGCTCTTTATAACAGCAATAAATATATGATCAATATTATCACTGGAAGTTTTCTTATCCAAACGTAATTGGATTTTCAGACTCAGACTTTGTTCTTAAAAAATAATTAAAGCTCAAGTCTAAGACATTTAAAAAAAATCAGAATCTAAACTTTAAAAAAACTAACACTTGACATCACATTTTGCCCAATAAAACATATACGAGCTTATTCTTAGTGAAGTTGAGTGTGACTTGACAATTGTTCAACTGAAGAGAAAATCTTTTGTCTGGCATCATATTCGAAACGTCTGAAGAATTTTCTTTGTTGCTATCTGTGTATGAGTTTGCTGATGTAGAGGCACCAAAATTTACTGGATCCACAATCATCTTTTTTTAAGCATTATTTTCGCACTCAGAATTAATCGTACTTGATCGATTTAAACTTATGGAGCTGAATATCTTCTTGCAAATTTTCTTTTTATTGCTGACAGATTCTTCAACGTACCCCATTGCAATCTTATCAGATTTCCATCCTCCGTGGCGTTCAAGGGTAAGAAGATCAGCTCCCACGTCAGGCAACATTATTGCTGAAGTACGGCGAAAAGAGTCACCCGTGTATTTTTCAGGATTCTCTAGCTTCAAATACTCTGCAATCGTTTTTGGCATGGCGCCGAAATTATTAATCCAAATAACTTGTTGTGTACATTTACCATCATGTAAGCATAAGAACAATTGGTCAGAAGCTGCATTTTTTGGTCGCAGGGCTTCATACTTTTTAAATATTTTGTTGAAGTCCCCATCAATGGTGAATTTTCGTGGAAGTTCGTTCTTGGTTTGATGAATTTTTATGAGGACCATATTGTTATGATGCTCAATATCATGTACAGATAGCTTTTTCAGTTCTTCCCTTTGCCACGCCCCTGTGATTTTACAAATTAATCCAACCTGAAAAGAGCATTGCCTAATCAGTCATACAGATATGACGCTGTATCACCCAAGATTCATATAGGTAACGTATGTTCCTATTCACAGGATCATCGTATGGGTTATGATATACTCACTTTGACTGCCAAGGAACGATTATCCGGGGCTTCTTCTTAAGACCTTTTCTACATGTTAAGTTTCCAAAATCTCTGATTTCTTGCTTATAAATCCTTTTCTGTTTTTTGACAGGAAAGTAGATAGTTGTCTATATTGAGCGATGTCCACACCACGAATATTTAGCTCAGTACTTTTAATCATTGAATACATCAACCAAGCAGTCGATGGTTTGAACTTTTTTTATAGTTCTTCAAAATAAACAAGCATTGTGTCCTCTGAAACCGATGTAGTTTTTTTTTGTTCTTGCCATTGGAAGAATTGATCGTAATATTGCTTACATTTGTCTCCTGATTTATCGGGCAATACATTTTGTGTGACCAGTCTCGCTGCTTCGCGTATTTCTAGTGTATCATCGACGTTTTACAAATAGTTATTACTAGTGCCACGTCCCGCGACTTTTATATGAATAATAACTAATTATTAACAATAGAATATAACTGCATAACATTTATATTTAATAGATTATAACTACATAACATTTATATTCAATAATAAAACAAGAAGCTGAAAGATCATATCCAATATCCAATTATTATTGTCAAAATCATATTATGAACAAACCTAATATTGTTAAGATCATTCGTGAAGAGCAGATTTATAACGAACAACGCAATATAACAAGATGAGCTGCACGCATCAACTTTCGCACAACAAACAGGCACACGCTAATCAAAAAGACATAAATTAATCAACAAGGTAACCAGAAAAGCTAGCTGCATTTTCAATCCCATACGCTTACAAAATGCTGGTACTCATACACTGAAAACTAAAAGTACTTGAATCAAGTAATTTTGACTTGGTTCAAGTCAATCGTGGTGCTGAATACGGACGATACAATATGGGTGTTGGTTCAAGAAAATATTTACTTGATACTGTATGCATCGATAAATAGCAGATGTTCTTGATTTGAGAAGATATATTATTGAACGGAATATTACATTTTATTGATTTGAAAATATATGATATTCACTTGAGCAATATTGATTTAATTCAAGTATATATATTATTAATTTAAGAATATAATTATGGTATTGTGACAATACAATAGTTTCTTATCATAATGAGTTTTCTATTCAGGAGAAGCACATGTATGTTTGTAAGAAGATAATAATACTTTGAATCAAATATATATTTCATCAAAATTAAGAATCGAGATTATTGAAGAAAAGTTAAATTTACTTGTTTTAAGTGAAAAAAATGTATTTCAATTGAGTGAATTTATTTTCAATCTATAATTTGTAAATACTTAAGACAAGTTTTTCCAGACCCCATTACCTAAATTATATAGCGAAATTCTCTATCAAAAAATAGGATGAAAAGTCCTCTTTGCAAAGTTTTTTTAGGTGCGTAGTTTTTTTTATCAAAGATCACTTTAACTCAAAAACTATGCATTTAATGAAATTTTGCAACAGTGCGTTTCATTCTATTTTTAAATAAAAAATCTCGCTATATAATTTAGGTAATGGGTTCTAGGAAAACTTGTCTTGAATATTTACAAATTATACATTGAAATTTTTTTCTACATTAACGATATATCCTGGTTTATATTTACGGTGTATAGGAAATAAAATACATCTTTTATGACATTATAGATTTATTTTCACATTAAACCATTCGAAGTTTTTCAACAACATTGTATACAAATATTGTAATAATAAAAGAAGCGCTAATTTCCAACTTAACACTCTTATAGTTTATAAATTGTGTCATAGAAAATCGAGTCCTTGTAAGATACACTTTTAAGTACAGAAAGTATGTACACTTAGAATGTCACATTTTCACATGGTTAAAAATACACTGTTAGAAAAGTTCATGAATTTCTGATACTTTTCAGTTACGGATGTAACATAATTTTACAGATTTCTGTTACAAAACATGAATTTATGATACTTTTGTAGTAAATTTACTAAATTTTTCATAAAATTAGGAGATTATAACATAAAATTACTACACTGTAACATAAACTTACTAATTCCAATGTAAAATTACAGACGTGTGACATAAAAAGCAGAAATTACGTCTCAGGTTTTAAAAATTTATGTTACGGTAACAAAATATACGATTACTAGTGTGAAGAGCAAACGGTACGCGCAATCAGCTGTTGTGTTTTCGGCTTTTAATAGAATGTGTTTTACACATGTGCTTTTGGTGTTTTTCACATTTTTAACCAGTGTGAAAGGTTAGTATGAATAAATTAAATGTATAAGTGTAGTGTGTATAAGTGTATAGTTCAGTCGTCTTGCGAAAACTGAGGTTAGTAAAAGGAAAGAAAATTTTGTATGCGACGACTATTTTGCCATAATTTCTAACAATTCTATTATATATATAATAGAATTGTTAGAAATTATGGCAAAATAGACGGTGCAAACAAAATTTTACAAAAACTAAAATTTATGTTACTTGTCACTCATGTGAAATTCTGACACTGTAACAGAAATTTCTTTACCAATGACAGAATTTATTGTTACATGCCACTGGAGCTTTATGCAGTTACCAGTAACAGAAATTTCTAAACCGTAACCAAATTTTCTGTTACGGTAACAGCATAAAGCTCCAGTGACATGTGACAGATAATTCTGATATGAATTTCTAACAGTGTAGTTAAACCAGCTTATACTTATAACGCAGCTTCCGAAAGTTAAACTATTAAGAGTGATAAATCACTAATATACTCAAGGTGTTTCAATAACGTGATGCTTACAGCTAACAATGAATGAAGCTTTAAAAATCAGAAACATTGTCAGATCAATCTTATATATTAGTGAATAGAAAATTATAATATTGTTATTCGATACAGGGTACATAGTATTTTCCGTTGTCCATCAAACAGATGTGATAAGTTTGAAAAGTAAATAAGTCTTTTTGCAGTATACAATTTTTTAAAGTCTGATTGAACTTCGACTCCCCATTCACAACGACTTTCAAATCCTCTTTTATTGAAAAACTTTTCGTTTATTATAAGTTGATGTTTTGTTGCCAGTGTGTCTGCTGGATTTTTCCGAGAATTCGTGATTTTTGCATAACTTTTCGCTTCTTTATGTTTAGCCTAGAAACGAAAGCTTGATGTAAATTTTGGTGCTCCTACTCTCAATATAAATCTGACATAATGTAATAGGAAATGGTGTTTAGATTTTAGATCGCCATAGAGTTTTATATACAAAGAATGATGTTCATAGATTGAATTTTGTACCAATGAAGCACAATTTTTGTCAAAAGCTGGAGCCATTATCATGCATACTATTTTTCTCAATATTACATACAGTTTCCAGTACTCGTTATTTTCAGGAATCAAATCGCCAATAATTAGACCAAGATACTGCACAAATAATGTCATTTCAGATGCTGAGTGTATAATACAACCTTGTCGCAAAGTATCAGATTTTAAGATAGGAGGTTTATTTTCTGAATTCTTCGAGCCAAAATCAAAATACCGCATTCGTTCGTGCAACATGTCAAGTGTAAATAATTTATCTATATTAATAACTGAGTTTAGAATTTTTCCCAAGTCATAACGCAATACACCTTCTGGCACGCCATGCATTACATCTAAAAAACTATTAGTGATAACGTGATAACTTGGAATGGAATTGAAGATACATTCTTCACGAATACCATATGAAAGTTCTTTCACATCTTCAGTGTAATTTTCAATTGTACGTAAAATCGTTTCATCTTCCTGGCATTGTTTGTGCATTGTATCTTTATCAGCGAGGCAAATTCTGCAGCAATAATCTACATTAAAACTTTTTGTAAATCCAAGGATCTCATTCAATCCTAAGTTATCTCCGGCGATAACTAATAATAAAAAATAAACTTTACCGTGATAGTTTTTAGTATTGATTACAATACCCTCAGTTTCTAACTTCTTTATTTCTTCAATTACTTCGCTAAATATTATTGCATTTCCCATGCGTTTATGATCAGCAGTTCGATGAAATTGTGCCAGAAAAATGTTTTCCAACTGACTAGAATATTCCGGAGGAAGGCTAAGAATGGCACAGTATGCTGCACCCATTTTACTAATAATTCTATGGGTTCCCACAAGATTGTTTATCTCGAGGTCATCGAAAAAAAGGAGTCATGGTAATACTACACTTGGATCAAACTTTTTTGCAATTTCATTATACAATTCTCCTTGTATACCTGATTCCAATAAAGAAATATTTTTAATCTTATTCATATAAGTTACAATTGAAGAAAATACGTTTGGTAATTCTATAAATTTCTTCAAAACTAACCTTAAAGGAATTACTGCTATATTTTTCTTTACTTCATCCATATCTTTTTGTATATTATTAACCTTTCTGAATTCTAGCGTAGTAGTTGGACTGAATGTTTTGTGTGGTATGAAAGTTCCCAATTTTTTTAAATAAGACAATGATTGATTTTCAGTTTCGTGATTCATAAAAGCATTTTCAAAAGTTTTGAACATGGTATTTAATTCTGATAATGATTGAGGATCGTTAAGGCTATTACTTTTGTCCTTTAAAGATTTACTTAGACTTAACAGATTTTTAACATCATCAGTTATTTGCTCGACAAGGTTTCTTGGTAATATTGGAATTGCATGTAATTTTGAGATGAAAGAAGCAGATGCAAAAGAAACATTATTCGCAAAGTTTGAAGGATTGATGCTTCAAGCAGGCATCCCGGCATGTTCAATAGATTGAGTGAACACTGGCGGCAAAGGCATATGATCTGTTTCTACACATTCTGTCGATGTTGTGCCAAAACTAGGTTTTTGAAACAATGACTGAGATTTTTTAAAGCTCGAATGAAAAGTGCTTGTAACACAAGATTTCTTATGATCGTTTTTAACATGTCTTAGGAAGCCATAAAAGTTACTGCAAACGCGATCACAATTGTCTTGTTTGCAATGCAATGATTGATCCTTTTGAGCAGAATGTTTAAGTTTGAAGTGACCCAATAAGACTCTATCAGTGCAACACATTTCGTTGCAAACAGGGCAAAGATACATAGTGCTTAACCAGTCGTATGGTTCTAATCTTTCACGTATCTACATTTTTCCTCCCAACGCCTGTACAATTTCCAAAATGTAAGATCTTTTTACATCATACGCAGTTTCGAATTTATAAATCATACGTTGCACAATATACCAAATGTGCTCGCTTTCAGGGGGATATTTCGCATTAAACGCATGGAAAGATTTAAAACATACGGCGATGGCCTGAACTGCAGAAGAGAGAGTATAAATAATCTTGTCGATGCATACCAGGAAAGTTCTTGATTCTTCAACTGTCGGTCCTACAACAATGATAAAGGGTTACAAAGTCATCCCTTTGTTGCGCATCTTCTGTTCTCGTTCTAATCGCTTAATAGTAATATCACCTGGAATCTGAAGGAATTAAAAAGTATAAATAAAGAGCAAAATATTTCAATAGAATGAGTACAAATGACTTAAAGAACACATACTCTTGCATGTACAATCATACTTTCTTCTGCTTCAGCAGACGATGGTTTCCAGTGCTTTTTCCTACCATTTTCTACGATTTGAAATCCCCCTCTAGGTGGAACTAAGAACGCCACTGCAACACGACGATCGTGTTGGCACAACACGATGCAAGTTTTTGGAGAATACTTCTTTAAGTGTTACGGAAAAACGATGGGATCGTGTTGTG
>CAKNYM010009601.1:0-12876 GCA_932195095.1 Andricus curvator | reverse complement strand
AAAAATTGAACAAACGGGAAATGGGCACCCGGGTACTCGGGTGTGTACGTGGGTAAATAAAACCTCAAGAATTCAAAAGAGATCATGAAGTGAAAATTTCTTCGAAAAAAATAAATCGAGTCAAAATTACTTTTTATTATGACGTTTCGGCCTCAACTGTGGGCCTTCAGCAGAAACAAACATCTGTAGTAAAAGCATAAATAATTAATAATAATAAAAAATACATACAAAAAATAAATTAGATGTATAAAAACAAATTTTTACATCGGAGGCAATAAGAGGAGTCAATCCTAACATACGTCGAAGCGAATGATAACATTTAAAATTTCGTATTGAGTCAGGTCATTAGAAAATAGTAAACAAGTATTGGGAAACTAAAGAAACCATAAGAACTTTCTTAGGCTTTTCATTTGGAATTGATTTTGTCCATCTATCACTACAACTTTCTCAGCCTTTATATTCATTTATTTGTTGTTCACGTCACATCAGTTTTTTAGCTCTTTTACAGCATTTTTAATTACAAAATGTGAACTTTTTTGAACATATTGGGAAATTTCTTTTGGTTTCTATAGTTTCCCAATACATTTTTACAATTTCATAATGATCTGACTTAATACGAAATTTTTAATGTCGTCATTCGCTTCGACGTATCTTAGGATTGACTCCAATTATTGGCTCTAAGGTAAAAATTTATTTTTATACATCTAATTTACTTTGTGTATGTATTTTTTATTATTAATAATTATCCATACTTTTATAACAGATGTTTGTTTGTGCTGAAGGCCCACAGATGAGGCCGAAACGTCATAATAAGAAGGAATTTTGACTCGATTTCTTTTGTATTTTTTTCTAAATTGATAGTGAGATCGAAATAAAGATATGAAAACTTTGTTTTCCCTCATATTTTTTTAACGTGGATAAAATTGTGTGTGCGCAGAAGGGTTTAGAAGAAGTTGTCTTTTCCCCATGGTAATAATAAGCAATGAGAAACTCCGTGGTTCTTAGGACACGGATTAATATTAATAATTGATTTTGTTTAAAATTGTAGATCGTTGTTTTGGGCATTTGAACAAAACAAGGAGAGAAAACTAGCGTAACAGAACTTCATAAATATAAATTTTTTCTCAAAAAATTAGGTGCAGACCCAGAGCCGTTTCCATGTGTGCCTTCAGACAGCATCACAGTGTATATGACGGATGGCTCTCGATATGGAGCCATTCTTGAAATATACGAAGAAGACGTAGGACCACCCGCCTGGATGCAAGGTGTTGACAACCCTGAATATCATTTCGCTTATATACATTTATCAGACACCAATGGTTTTACTGAAAATACCCCACTCAACTATCTGATGATCCCTCATCCCGAACCTAATCCTTACGAGCATGCTCCAGTCAAGGCTTATATGCGTATAGGAGAAACAGACTTTTATACAGCTGGATATTTTGAAAATTTTCATGTTGGAATGACTAATTTTGATCCCAGCAATCGCATTTTTGTAACAATGCCAGCTGGACCTATATTAACTGCAAAGCTATTTAAACGTCAAGAAAACCCGGAAATTATCATGCGCGAATGGCGTTATGGAATTCATGCCGGTACATATGAAATGCGCTGGCGTTCAGATGAGTGGAAGAAGTATCAAGAGGTCAAATTTGGACACAAAAAAGAATATACTTGGAACGAGTGGCATGGTCCCAAAAAATACCATGTATCAGTGGCGGATGCAAGAAAAAAAAATCAGCGATATTTTTGAGGGGCCTATATTTTATTAAGAATAAAAAAAGGCGATCCTGGAGTCTTTCTGCTGGAAGAGGTTCCTTCTGCTGGGGGCCCAGTCAGCAATGTCTCTTTTGCTGCCCGTTAAATCCGGCCAAGTATTAAGTTGATACGGCAAATGTGGTGATCAACTTGATTCAAACTTCGAGATCAATTGTCTGTCATTAAATTTTAACTGCTCAACACATTGCGAAATTATTTAAAACTTTGACCTGAATGATGAACAATAGAAACCGTTGGGAATAAATTGTTAATCAAATTTTGAAAAAAAAATAATTTACTTAGCTCCGTTTATTTAAATTTATGAATAATTAGGTTGTGGATGTTTATTTGCAAACGTCAGTAAATCTCGATCGAGGATCGATTATCGACTTGCAGGACTTGAATTTGGCAGAAAGGAATGTTTTTCGAAAATCGTCAACTGCAGGGCATTCAGAATTGAAATTTAGTTACCTTGATAAATTTTTGATAGTCTTGTCATTATAAGAACTGAACCTGGTAGTCCAGGGACTTAAAATACTTTTCTCCCGAAGAAGATGTATTCACGATAGAAATTTAAGATTCTTCAACCGTCTTTCGAAGGTCGAGCCATTCTGAAGAATAAACCTGGTACCCCAAGTGTTTGAAATACATCTTCCTCGAGGAAGGTGCGTTCAGAAATGAAGCAGGAGGCACGTTGGATCCATGAGATTGTCTAAAATTTTAGTTATGAGCACAACTTTCCCAAGGAACATGTATTTTAAACACCTGAACAATTATTATTAACGCCATCAATCACTATATTATTTTAATAATTATTTTTCAACTCATAAATAATCTCTGTGTTCAGAATAACATTTGAAAAAACCGTTTCCTTTCGCTGTCTACTTTCATAAACGCACTCTTGTCATTCTGTTTTGCATACTGACGCTAGTACGCCCTGAAGTTGTGCTCATTAATTTTTATTGATCTTCTAAAGCGAATCATATTGAGTTGAAATCCTAGATCAAAGTATCTGCAACGATTTGATACCCCAAGTTATTGTGTGAGACTAAATAAATAAAATTTCAAAAAAATAGTTGTATTTGCAACCAGTTACTTTAATTTCCTACATGCTTACATGAATTGTCAACAAAATAGTTGAATTTTTAAACAAAAACGATGAAAAAACAGAAAAAAATTAATTTTAAATTTGCAACCAAAGAGAGGAACCTGGAATCAAAATAATAAATTTTTGAAACAGTATTTCAACTTTTACTTAAGTAGCTGAATTTTTTATTACAAAATATCAATTTTCGAACAAAAATAAATTTTAACATTCAACCAGAAAGATGAATTTAAAACTAAAATGATGAATCTTCAAGAAAAAAATGATTTTTTAACAAAGTGGTTTGATTTTCTACGAAAAAATACAAATTTCAACAAAATACGTGTATTTTAAAACAAATTTTCTTCAACAAATAAAGATTTTTCAGACCAGAAAGAAAAAATATATTATCCAAACTGTTGAACTTTCAAGCCAAAAGGTAAAAGGGCAAATTTGGAACCAAGATGATTATTTTTCTACCAGAAAGATGAATTATTCACTTCAAAAGATCAACATTTAATAAGAAAAGGAAAAGTTACATTGCTAGATAAAAAAAATGATTTAAAATAAAAAAACATCAAATTTTCACCAAAGACATGAGATTTTAACCAGAATGATGAATCTTCAAGAAAAAATTAATTTTTCAACAAAAGTCGTACAACCTACAACCAAGTTGTCCATTCTTCAACCAAAAAAATATGAATTTTCAACGAATAATGTAACAGTAGATATTTCAATGAAAAAATAATTTAATTGATCAAAAACCGTTGAATTCAAGAAATAAAGAAGAATTTGTAACTAAATATTGGAATCCTCAATTAAGGGACATTAATTTTCAACCTAACAGTTGCATTTTTATAAAAAAAAATTTTCTGGTTAAACAGATGCTCTTGTCACCCAGCGAATTCTTTTCTGCAGATCCGATAGTGACGATTCTCTCTCTTCATCCGTTTTCACAAAATATGGTAATAATAGGGAAATAGATTAAACCAAATATGAATTAATTTAAATATCGCATTCAATTTAATATCAAACACTTAAAATTCTTCGGATATCAAGTCGAGATATATTGCATTTCCAACAAAGTGGTTGAATTTTCCAACAAAAGTATTGCGCTTTTAACCAAATAGTTGAATTTCCACCCAGAAAAATGAATTTTCAATCAATGAGATATATTTTTTTTTACCAGAAAACTGTTGAATTCAACCAAAAGAGACAAACTTTCTACTAAAAGTTGAATCCAGATTAATTTTCCTCCAAACCCTTACAATATCCTACATTTAAAAAAAGCTTCCTTACGTGCAACGAGATGTCATCGCCGAGAACAAAAGTTCTTTTCGGGATTGGGAATTTTCAGCTCATTGAATTCCATTATGTTGGTATAAATGTGAGACACAGAGAAAAGTTTTATTACTATTGATTAAAAATAGACGCCATTTAGCAATTATTTAAACAAGTTTTAAAGCAAATTCACAGTTTGGCTATTTTTCCACGAAGGATTTTGTGATTGAAAAAGAAGTTTTCATGTTTTCAACGGTCACTGTCACTTGAGAAAAGTAAATCAAATACGAACTCCGGAACGACTCAGCAGCCGAATGTATGCAGCTTTAGTCTGTCGCTTCGCGTCAATGTAAGAAGTTGAATATTTTCCTGACGCAAAATAAAATAATACAAATTTTCCATTTACTCCGTAAATTCTTGTGCTATTGTTTTTAAATTATTTTTCCGTACACGAATCACTTAATTCATTTTCATAAAAAGGGATAAGTTGCGAAACTAAAAGTGGCACAGACTAACTGATCAAAACTTCTAAATACATGTCCTGAAAAAAAGTTAATTGAAATCTATCAATTTCTATAATTTTTCCGGTAATTTATAAAATTTATAAACACTTACCGAAAATTATAAAAACTTATGAAAATTGCGACAACTTGTAAAAGTTTTAAAACTGATAAAATTGTGAATACATATCAAGATTGTATATATTTTCAGGAACTTTGGAAAAATATACACATTTTCAACCAAAAGAGACGAAATAACAACAACTTAGTTAAATCCTCACCCAAAACAAATTAATTATCATCTAAACAGTTGCATTTGTAACCAAACAAGATGAAATTTCTACCAAAAGAGAAGATTTTTCAAACCAAAAAGACAAACGTCGTACAAAAGCGTTGAGTTTTCAACCCAGACAGATTTTTCATTCAAGAAAGAAAAAAACTTAACCAAATTGTTTGGTTTTTAAACAAAATACATGAATTTTCCACAAAAGAGTTTATTTTTCAACTAAAAGGATGAATATGTGGAAAAACTAAAGGATTGATGAGTTCAAAAACGACAAAAAAGGGAAAAGAGGGAATAGAGGAAAGATGAAGAAGATGCATTTTTGTTATTGAAAATTCAAGTAATTGGTTCGAAGCTGAACTAAATTGTTCAAAATTACCATTTTCTTAGATGATGGTCCATCATTTCAGATCAGAATTCATATTGTGAAATTGTAAACGTGATACAAGCCCGTCTTCAATTTAAAAATGTGGCCTTCTGCCTGTTTGAACAAAATTATGAAAAATGTCATTTTTTTTACAATCTTAGAATGACGAGGGATCGATGGCCTCCACATTGTTAATACAGATTCAGGGTCTTCATGTGCTGCTTTTCGATATGAACTTGAGATAATGAACTTGAGTGTCTACCGAAGTTTATTTTTTTATAGCTGTATATTGCCCAGGAACTTGTTCGAATTCACAAAAAAATAAATCCATTCTTTTTTGTTGAAAAAAAAATTATATTTAGAGGTGGTGCAAGCCTCATAAAATTTAACACATATTTTCCATAAAAAAGGCGTTTTTGTACATTTTATTCAAAATCGTCAATATTAGGTGAATTGGGTTCAAACACAACATTTCGCCTCACAATTAGCCATAGAATACGAAAAAAATATTACTTTTTAAATATCGACCACATAAGTCAGTTTTATACGGTCCCAAAAAATACTATAAGTGAAAAGATTGGTTTTGCGAGTTGTTGGCGCTAATTATTATTTTTTTTGGGTTTTTTTAAAAAGAAAATTGTTTCTAGTGCATAAAATACTACCTTATACTTATGATTAGAGGTTTACATTGTTCAAACAATTGTCCAAACAATTTATTATTGTTTTCACCAATTTTCTCCCAGAATAGAGCGAGAAGGTCTCGATTTTTTTTTAATTTTCTTTTTTTTTTCAGTTTTCAATAAGGTGAGGTAACACTTAATTATTTTTCATAAATATAATTGTTTCAAGAATTAGGTATTATTTTTATTAATATTCTCTTAGAATAATGCTAGAAAGCTGCAGCATTCAAAAAAATTTCCCCCTTTTTCTTCAGTTTTTAATTAGCGTAAGGTGAATAATTGATTAAAGTTAACAAAATAAATTTTTTAAACAATTTTATATTATTTTAAACAATATTTTCTTTGAAGAATGTTATAAAGTTGCGGTTTCTTCTGAAATTTTCCACTTTTTCTCAACTTTTCACTTAATTAGTAAAGTAATAATTAATGCGAGTTGACAAACATAATTGTTCGAACAATTTACTATTGTTCATAATTATCTTTCCTCCGACAATTGCTAGAAAGTTGCGGTTTTTTCTGAATTTTTCAACTTTTTTCAACTTTTTACTTTGTGAGTTATTAATTACTGCAAATTAGGAAGAAATAATAAATACTAATTTAAACAAAAGTGCTCTCAGTAGCTACTTCAAGAAAACTTTACATTTGTTATGATCAATATAGAAAATTTAAAGTATATTTCAAATACCTGTTTTATTTCTAAAGAATATATCATCGATAGCTACGCGTGCGGCGAGCGACTGTTGATTCTCGCGCTTCGCGCTCGGTCTTTGTCTTTCCCTCACCTTCATGCACAGACCTTTTAAAATTGAATGCCAAAGCATCAACAATTGTAATTTGGTGATTGTGAATTCTCTTTGGTTAAAGCTCCTTCGGCTTTGACGAACGCATTCTCATCACGTATCTCGTGCCTCGCACTCGATTTTGTCGAAAATCTGAACTTTTCCAAATTATGTTCAACACTTTCATATAAAATGTGTATTACATTTATTTATGTTCCTCGGTCTGGGATTGCTTATTCAGATATTGCAATATAAAATACAATTTTTATTTATCATGATTACTTTAATGTTTGTTTCTTATTTTTCATTACATTTTATTCTCAGCTAACCTGAAAAATGTATCATTTCAATGATTTATATTCCTACTAAAATTTTAATTTTAATCTAAAAACAGCAAAATCCCACCAGAAAAGACGAAGTTTCAACAAATTAGTTCAATCCTCAACCAAAAAAAACCACTCTTCTCATCAAAAAGTAATCCCTAACAAATTCATCGATCTTTTTAGAACGCGCACTTTTTGTTGATTCATTTTTTTTTGTATCATGCGTCGTTTTTCCAAAAATTAATTTTTTTTTGTTAATGTTATTAGTGTTCACGTTCAGAACAAAAGCTACGCATCCTATCAAAAAATAATTAATAACAAATTTGTAGCTCTTTTTTGTGTAAACAATTTTTGTCTATTTATTTTTTTCGTAATCAACTGCGACTCTTCTCGGTTCCATTTCCGTCCTCCTCCCCCCACCCCGTTATTAACCGAAGCTTGGTGGGACTGACCTATAGTATTTTAGCCGAGAAAGACTAATCTGAAAGTTTTAAAACGATATCTCGAATAGTTTTCGAGATATATCGATGTTTTAAAAAATTTTCAAATGTATATAATTTCTTAAAGTTCATTCCGATATGAGATTATTTTACGAGAAAAAATACTTAAACACATTTGAATCGATATCTCGCAATTAGGTCTCGAGATATTCTTCTATTTATAATTAATAAATAACTTACTTGTTTAGAAATATGAATTATAGAAATTTATTTTTCCGTCCAGTCGGTTCTTTTAGATGGACATAACCTCGCTTTCCTTACGTATGCTTCTTTCATTCATACGAGTAATGTATGCTACATGATTAATTATCTTCTTGACTTCCTTTCGTGCTTTATTCATTCACTAGTTGAAATTACTATTAATAATTTGGAACAGCATGCTATAGCAAAAGATTAGGTATGGGATTGTAAAACGGACCGAGAAAATATTCTCACAGCAGGGCACACGTGCGGATTATCCGCACGTCGTGTCGTCACCTGAGCAGACATATGTGTCCTCATATGCGAAGCATATCGCTCGCACGTTCTCGCAGGGTTGTAAAATATATTGTTTTCAATGTTATTAATGAATAAAACACGTAACTGTTCACAAAATCATTTTATTGAAATATTTCAAGTTGAAATATATACGTCACAAGAAATATAATGAAGACCCTGGCGAAAGTTTCGGATAGGAATTCATTCCGAGGTTATCCGAACTATTCCGAATCATTCCAGAATCTGTATCCAAGCCAATGCGAATCTTTCCAAACCAATCCAAAAAACATTTTCAATCTCATTTGTTGAAAATCGTTCAAAAATCAATCCGAATGAGTCTGAATCAATCCGAATGAACCCAAACGAATCCGAATCAAAGTTTGAATCCGATTTTTTATAGCATTAATAATATTCACTTATTATTACTGTATAAAATGCAGCTATTATATGTACGTGCGACACATATGTCCCGCACCATGTAAGCCCGCGTGCCTCTCACAATGTGAGACGCATATGCCTCGCACCTACGTGCCCTCACACAAAATGCCACGCATATGCCTCGCACCATGCACGCATTGCGTGCCTCGCACGCCGTGCGGCTAACGTGCTTCGCACGATTTTTATCTGGGTTATTACATCCAAAACTGAAAAACTTTTCATACTTTTGTTCCTTCAATAATCTTATCGGAACCGATGATCGAGCAATTCTTATTTTGGGAGAAGTAGTTTGAATCCCATCCAAATTGTCAACACCTCCAACATGCTGCAATTTGCCAATGAAGGTTGAATTAAATAAAGAGAAAAAGTTAGGATGGCTTTAGCGATGTTCTACAAAAGGCTCGAAAAAGAAAAATTCTAAACAGTGCCGGCGGGTAGAAAACCCATCAATACGTACTTTTTTCGATGGATCATGTTGTCGAATGAAAATTCGTGAAGTTCTTGTTATAATTATAGCTTTCATCGGAAAAATGAAAGTAACAGCCATAAAAATGGCCAACAGCCATACCACGCTGAAAAAACCAGTTCTCGTCAGATCACTGAAGTTAAGCAGCGTTGGGCGCGGTTAGTACTTGGATGGGTGACCATTCGAGAAAACTGAGTGCTGTTGGCACATCGTGGGTATGGTGAGCCCACACTTGTAGTTATTTACTATAAGAAACTAACCTAGAAACACTACTCGAATCGGGTAGTGTCACGCCTACCCTGAAAGGGAAATGGCTTAATGGTATACATACATACAACAGAAGTCTATACTCAATTACTTGGATGGCGTCGACATGAAGATGGTGAGGAGTTAAGTAAATCAACTGTAGTTGACTATTACAGCTATTGTCGAGAAATAGCTGAAGTTGTTGCATCTCATTGCAAAATTCGTCTTGGAGGTGATGGGAAAACCGCGCAAGCCGATGAAACGTTTCTGACGAAACGTAAGTATCATAGGGGACGACTTACTAAGTAGATGACAATTACTGTCTTTGGATTGTACTGCAAAGAAGATAAAAAGGGACTTTTTTAAAAGTGAATTCCAAAAGTAAGGCAAGCTTGTGGCCATATATAAAGAAATATGTCCGCGAGGGAACAAGTCGGATATATACTGATGGAGGAACTCAGTATATTGGTGTGGAGAAGATTCTTGGTGAAAGCACAGTTCACCTAAAGACCAATCATAGTATTGGACAGTATCTTGAGAGCTCCAATCCAATCAACATAATTAATGATTGAGAAAATCAAAATAAATTATTTAAGCGTGCTATTGTATGTCGTACAACACCCAAATTACTACGACAATATATGGCTTTATTTTACTACCGACGAAATGTTTTTGAGAAGATTTACAAGAACGTTTTAGGTCCCCAAATCCAGAAATTTCTGGAAGACATTAAAAAAGTCTATCCTGGGATAGTTGATGGTGAAAGACGCCAAGGATTGGAATTAAGAGAAACTGATCCACCAACTGTCGAATCCGAAGATTTAGAAGAACATGTACCAGCAAAAAATCCGCGGCTTACGATCATTGAAGAAGATTTAGAAAACGCCAGCGATCAACATGATGAAGAAGAACTTTATTCTGACTTTAATGCTGATGATAATTTTTATTCAGATACTAGTGAGGTCAATTCAGCGAAAAATATCAATCATTTTAATGTAAAGTAAAAAACAATCGAGATACCTATTTTCAAGTTTCACATTATTTTTTTTGCAAAGAATCTTATCGAAAGCCGTATTAAGAATTTGTGTAATTTTTGTTGAAATTCAATAATTTTTTTTATCAAACAACCCAAACTATTACTGCGACCTATCGCAAGGGTGCCTTCCCGCCCCCTCGAGGCGTTGGAAAAGGTGTAGGGGTGTTACCTTACATTATGTTTGTGACATTTTCAGGTAGAAAACTTTCTTTTGTAGAGAATTCTTTATGGTTCTAAATTTATCTATCTATATCATAAAATTAGATATTTGACTAAAAATTAAACTATTTTGTTGCAAATTTAATTATTTTGTTTTTGCTTTACAAATAAAATATTTGGATCAACTATTTTGTTGAAGAATTTGAATATTTTAGGAAAATGCAACTATATTGTTAAATTCATCTTTTTTAATCGAAGACTTAACTATTTGGTTGAAAATTCACACTTTTTGTTCTTTTTTGGTTGTTTATGGATGGTCAATAAGAACTAAATGTAACGCAAATAAAATTTTGTCTCTATCGGTATTTTTTCTTATTTCCATAGTTTTTATTTCATAACTTATTCAGCAGTCCAGCACTATCAGCGAGAATAAATATTACATTTGTAACGGTGACAAGAAATGTTTACACAAATAAGGTCAAAGTAAAACTAACATTGATATTTTCAGTCTCTAAATGACTGAGTATAATTTCGATGTGGCTCACATTTGGTACAGATTAGAAGATGAGATATTTCGAAACCGATAATTAGGTGGAAAGCATTCGAGAAAATAAAAGAATATTCAAATAAAATATTCTGAAAATTTTTAATATACATTTTCTACATATTTTGCAAATGTACATATAACGATGATATTGAGCAAATCTTGCAAACAGAGATTTGTAAGATGTTTTGTTTTAAACAATTATAATTATGTTACAATTTTCAAAATTATAAGCACAGTCAAATAGTACATTTTTTAATAAGGTATATATAGTAATAAGGATAGAAATGTTTTTAGTCTCAAAATATGTAGAACGAGATCCCTATCATAGTTTAAATATGACTCATTCACAGTCTATTCTGACGAATTGCGCCATAAGAGGAAACTGTCAATAACAATTATTCTGTATGCTTTAAAAAATGGTAATTAGAGATTTCAGAAGTAAAGCTTGTAAACACAGACTGCGAAATCTTTCCCCCATTTTCCTCTTTTCCCCTTTTTTGAAGAATTCCGCTTTTTTTCCTGTTATCAACAAAATTTCCCTTTTTCTCAGGGTGTCTAGCATCCTGGAAATCCTTGAAAACCTAAAAAGAGTATTTGAATTTTGCTTAGGAACCGTCCATGAAATAGGCTACCAAATTCAGGGGGGAAAGGGGTGGCACCAAAAACCACGTTTGGTAACAGTGATGGGAAAGGGGGAGGGATTCATTGGAAATAACTTTACGAACTTCGATAACAATTATTACGTTTCCTGATGATAAATTTAAAATGAATTCATAGAACGCAATAAGAAAAGTCAACTATTTTTACTTGAAAATTCTACAATTTGGCTAAAACTTTAATTATTTTTTTGAGAATGCAACTATTTTCTTGAAAAGTCACCTTTTTGGTTAAAATCACATCTTTTGGTTGGATGAATTGAATGTTTTGGTTGATAATTCATAATTTTAGTTGGAAGTTCATATCATCAAGTTGACAGTTGAACTGTTTTGTAGAAAATTTCATCTTTTGTCTTGAAAATTTAACAGCTTAGTTAAAAATTATTTGTTGTTGTTCAAAATTAATTAATTTGTTGAAAAAATGTATATTTGGTTAAAAGTAAATATTTTTTTAATGAAAATTGAACCACTTGGTTGAACTACTTCGTTAATTTTTTTTTTAGAATCACATATGGTTCAAAATTTAATTTTTTTTTGAAAATTCTTTTTTTTTCGTTAAAAATCATTTTTCTCAATCTGAAAATTAAGCTATTCTATTTTTGTTCGGAAATTTATACTCTATAAAATGAGAATTTGCGTATTTGATAGAAAATTCATGTATTTTGATGAAAATTCGTCTCTTGGGTTCGAAAATTAATCCTGTTTGTTCAAGAGTCATCTTTTTGGTTCAGAATTCAACTGCTTTGTTCAAAAATCGTCTTTTTTTATTAAACTCAACTGGTTGAAAATACGTTTTTGCTGAGAAAAATTATTTTTTTCAAACGACAAATTGGGCGATTCCATTTTCAGTTCAAGAAATCTTTTTGATTCAAAAATTCAACCATTTGGTTTAGACTTCACTTTTATTGAATGTAAATTAATTGAATTGTCCAAAATTACTTCTTTGTTGTTGAAAATTCGTCTTCTTGGTTTGAAAATTCAGCTATTGTATTGAAAATTTAATATATATTTCGACTTGAAATTTAAGCAATTTAAAGTGCTTCATATTGATTTTAATATGGTATTTACATTAATTATTTTTTAACGAATTGATTTCCTTATGATTCCTCTTTATTTTCGCGAAATCACCCTGTATCCTCTGTTTAAAGTAAATTTTAGTCAAGATTACTACACTGAACGAAGAATTCGCGTATAGTTCGGGTTCACACCACAATAGTTCGGGTACTTTCTCTTTTTTTCTGTTTCCCACGAAGGTTTGGCGCGCTTGCACTACTGAGACGTGCGATCACCCCA
>CAKNYM010009598.1:0-11757 GCA_932195095.1 Andricus curvator | reverse complement strand
GGCCCTTTTCATGCGGAAGCCTACATATTTATTTCACTTTAATTTTTGTAAAGTGGGAAATCATAAAAAATTATGCAGTGAATCATGCTATTTCACTAACAAGAGCGAAAATGAAAAACGCATTACTGGTTGACAATTCAGCTGAAAAAATGAAGTTTACCTGCTTTCTGGTTTTATTTGACAATTCCAACACCATTTTTGCTTCCTCATAGAGGAAGCTTTGTAGTGGTCACATTTTCCACAAATTTTAAATAATTTTAATTAAACCTTCCTGAGTTTAAAAATGTCTAATACAATGTTCTCAGCAATTGTCCAGATGTGTGTGGATATGTGTGTGGATGTCACAGTTCTTTGTGAACACGATAACTAGAAAACGGTTGCAGATAAATTGATGAAATTTGGAGGGCTTATTTTCCTCACTGATATCTTGAAACTGACCAAAGGATTTCTAAAAATATTTAGTGCATTTTTTTAGCACTCAATAATATTTTAAAAATTGGTTTTTAATAGTAGCACTTTTTTCATTAGCATAATTCAAAGTTGATACAAGAATATAAAAGATTCCTCTGTTCGAGACGAATCGATTGACTTTATTAAAGAGTGGGAAAGATATGGTGATTTATATATTTTGAAAATACGGGTTTTTATAGTAAAACTGTTTTCTTCAACATAATTCAAGGTTGATGCAAGAACAGAGAAGATGAGTTGATTCGAGTCGAATCGATTGTCCTATAATACTAATACATTTTATTGAAGAGTAGGGAAGTTATGGCATTTTATATATTTTTTAAATCGATTTTTATAGAAAAAATTGTCTGATTTTCATCATTCAAAGTTGATGCAAAAATATAAAAGTGGTGTTGATTCAAGACGAATCGATTGACCGATAGGATTGATACATTTGATTGAAAAGTAAGGAAGCTAAGGTAATGCGTAATATTTGAAAAGCACGATTTTTTATAGTAAAACTTTTTCACTAACATAATTCAAAATTGATGCAAGGATGGAAAAGATTCCTTGATTCAAGGTAAATCCATTGATCTAGAATATTAATACACTCTATGGAAGATTACGGAAGTGATGCTCATTTATAATATTTGAATCATCTGTTTCAAACAGAAAAACTTTTTTCATCGACATAATTCAAAGTTGGCACATGAATAGAAAAGACTTTTTAATTATAAATTTTCAAATAGAGGAATTCTGACAATTTTTGTAAAGAAATCATAAAGCTGGGAAAGGTATAGGGAGCGACAGAACTTTTCCCTTCCCTTTTTCAGCTCAAAAAATTATCATTTCGAATACAGAATTTGATTTGTCTGATTTTTTTTTGTATTTAAAAATTTTTGGTATTATTTTTTTATAATTTTTCATTTTTTGTAAATTTCTATTTTTAAATTGAGCAAAATGAAGACTTTGGTTTGTCTATTATTGAAAAAATAACTAATGCTTCCTCTATAAGGAATCAAATACATTTGCTAACGGGGAGCAAAGTGCTCGTGAAATGAGCACCATATAATTATAAATACAAACAAAGTGGAAACACTCGAGATCGAATTCACAGTTACTTTCATTGGGTATGCCCTGCAGATGGTCAACTTTTTCAGCAAAGATAGTGTTAGTGAAATAGCTTAAAAGTCACGAATTTTCTGTGAACTTTAAACAATTAAATGGCCAGAAGTATCCGAGAGACTTCACTAATTTTTCGTGATTTAAATTAAGAAAGTTTAAAATATAGTCTACCATTGCCTTCAGTTAAGAAAAAGTCCTCTTTCAGATGAAATCAACGATGTCAAAGAGACCATCGGCTGCTGAATATAGAAAATTAAAGAAACAAAGAGAAGAGGAAGACAAACAAAATGCAAATCGGAAGCTCATGGACAAATATATTTCTGCAGGGACTTTGGCTCCCCCTGAGGCTCCTTCAACATTGCAAATAAATAAAGTGGAAACACCTGTAACTGCACGGACCGAAGAAATTTCAATTCCAAACGCATCAGAAGAAGTTCCAATTTGGACAATTTCGTCATCAGAAGAAACAATTCAACCTTCATCATCGGAACCACTTCCAACCTAAACACCATCAGAAGTGCTTCCAATTTATGAAAAAAACATAGTAGAGCCAGAAATTCCGATAGAGGCACTTTCTCTAAATTATAAAGATACCACTTCGTAGTCTCCAAAGTCTGATAAAATTAGAAAAATACTTGTTCCTCATGGTCCAGATCAAGGTAATGATATAGATTTTAAGGAATTACCAATGAATACATCGGGACGAAGGTTCACAAAAGACTGGTTTTTAGATAAGCAACAAAATGGAGAGAAAATTGAAAGAATTCAATTCTATTCGTTGAAAGCATTTAGCGATTTTGGCGGAGGGATGTAATGACTGGAAACATTTGAGTGC
Source organism: Andricus curvator (assembly GCA_932195095.1). Taxonomy (NCBI): domain Eukaryota; kingdom Metazoa; phylum Arthropoda; class Insecta; order Hymenoptera; family Cynipidae; genus Andricus; species Andricus curvator. The sequence continues at coordinate 9,350 of CAKNYM010009598.1, read as the reverse complement.
CACATCATCAGATCATGAAAATTCCATTGCTTATCGTGACAATTATGTTAAGTGGAACTTTCCTGAAAAAAATATTAAAAATAATGTCTTTATCGATGATTACGTAGTCAGTCGATTTGAGGAAGAAAAAAAGAAATGGCGTGAAATTTTAAAAGTAATTGTTGACGCTATTTTATTTTGTACTTCAAACAATCTAGCGCTTAGAGGATCAGTTGATCAAATTGGAAATCCTCAAGCAGGTATATTTTCAAATTTAATCGAATTTGCCAGCCATCATAATCCAACTTCGAAAATCAGTATCGACAATCATAAAAAAGGTTCTGTATCTTATTTTTCTCCAAAAATACAAATCGCGGTAATCAAGTTATTGGGTAATAGAGTTTCAAAACTGATCAAAGATAAAATAAGAAAAGCTAAATATTTCTCTATTTTATTTGACTGCACACCTGTCATCTCGCGCAAAGAGCAAATGCCTGAAATCATACGCTATGTTCCCGTAGATGAAAATGAAAAAGTTAGTGTAGTGGAGAGTTTTATTGACTTTATAGAGTCCCATGAAAAAACAAGAAAAGGTTTAGCATCAGAAATTCTCGATAAATTACAAGAAGATAACTTAAATATTAATGATGTTAGAGGGCAAGGATACGACAATCGGGCAAACATGGCGGGAAAATATCAAGGAGTTCAAAGTCGAATTTTGAATCTGAATAAATATGCCACGTTCGTTCCTTGTGAGACTCATAGTTTAAATTTGATCGGAAATAATGCAGCTTCTGTTGCCCCAGAAATGGTCACGTTTTTTGGTATTATAGAAGTAGTGTACACATCTTTCTCCGGTTCAACCTCGCGTTGGGAAAATTTGATGAAGAAATTAAAACTTTCAAAAAAAAAAAAACGTTTATCTGATACGAGGTGGTCCGCAAAATCGAATGCTGTTGAAGCTTTTTGTTTGCATTTTGCGGAAAATTTTGAAGAATTACGTAAGTATTCGTGTGATCAGTCAAATCCAGATGCAATGGCAACCGCAAAAGGACTAATAGTTCAAATGAATTTTCAATTTATTTGCACTTTTCTGATTTGGAACGAAATTCTCCAAAAAATTAATATAATTAAAAAAGCATTGCAATCCAAAGGCATGCCACTAGATAAGTCGATGAAATTGCTCGACGGACTTTGCAGTACTTTACAGAAAATGCGTGACGAAGGGTGTAATTCTGAAATTGAAGATTCGGTAAAAGTAGCAGAGAGTCTAAATATCCAAGCTAGATTTCCAGTAAGAGAAACCGTAAAGCAAAGAAAATGGACTTACAATTAGACGAATCAGAAGATGATGGTTTTCATCAAGCTTTAAAACAAAAATTTGATTCGCAAATAAATCAAGTTCTCGATACCTTATTAACACAAATAAAATGTCATTTCGAAGAAATAAATCAAGTTGTTAGCCATTTTTCTTCTCTTCACGGGGATATTTTGAAAGAAAAAGCGTTGCATATCTAAAAACGGATGCAGAAGCATTAGCACACATATATGATCAAGATTTAGACGAGTTTTATATTCAACGTGAAATCGAAAGCTTTAAACATCAAGCGCCGAAGCTCACTTCTTTTCTAGTTCAACTTTAGATGTGTTTGAACTGCTTTTTGATTTTAATTTAACTGAATCATATCTGAATCTCTGCATTGCACTGCGCTTGTTTTTAACGTTGCCAATTACGGTTGCTTGTAATGAAAGAAGTTTTAGCAAACTCAAGGTAATCAAACCTATTTAAGATTAACTATGGGACAAATACCAATATGGCCAACGGCCATACCACGCTGAAAAAACCAGTTCTCGTCAGATCACTGAAGTTAAGCAGCGATGGGCGCGGTTAGTACTTGTATGGGTGACCATTCGAGAATACTGCGTGCTGTTGGCACATCGTGGGTGTGGTGAGCCCAGACTTGTAGTTATTTACTACAAGAAACTATCCACCTAGAAACACTACCCAAATCGGGTAGTGTCACGCCTACCCTGAAAGGGAAATGGCTTAATGGTATTCTTATGGGACAAATACGATTAACAAGTTTGGATGAGTTGTCAATTGAAATCGAAATCGCAACATTCCTTGAATATGATGATGTGATTGATGAATTTGCAAGCGTGAAAGTAAGGAGACAGAAGTTGTTACTGTAATTTTAGGAATCAATCATACTTATAAATTTGATATATTCTTACATATTATTGTAAATGTTATAAAAATGTATTTGAAATAAAACTATTATATTTTATAATTCATTGTATTTATAATTTTGACAAAAAAATTAAAATGAAGTCTAATACTTTTTTGCGTGGAGGGTTGGGGGGGGGGGGGGGGGGTATATGAAGGGCGCACTGATCTGATTTTGCCCATGGCATCAAAATTTCCTGCTACGGTACTAATCTGGACTCTTCTCGAGTCGCGATTCACCTCGCAGCTAATGCCGTCGGTTTTGCTTTTACTTAAATATTTAGAAGGCTGAAAAAGCTACTTTTCATCAGATTTACCACTTTCACATCGATTTAATTGCTATAGTTAAAACTTTATATTTGAATGCTATCTGCAAATTCATACGTTCTACCTCATACAAAAAAGCTTTAGAGGCATTTCTGTGTATTTTAAGTTCGGAGGTACCTTGAATTTTTGAAATGATCTCTATTTTCACGGCTTTCTTGATTTATTTTGAAAAATATTGCTTTTATATATACAAATATTGTATAGAATAATTGTGTATTTTGGAAAAATACTCCCTGTGCACCTCGAGGACCACTGGTACAACTTTGCACCTGCCCATTTGTTACATTTGGGAGTGTACAATCTGTGCACGTCCACAGATGGGACACTCCCAACTATGCACGTCGACCTGTAAACGTGCACAGATTGTACCGTACCAACAGTTCAAGTGCAAAAATGGGATACTGCCAACGGTTTGCGTGCGCAGATGATACCCTCCCAACTGTTCACGTGCATAGATTGTACCCTCCCAACTGTGCACGTCTTAATTAATGCAATGACATTATCACCTCACAAGTCCTCCTGCATAGATGGTACCCTTCCAACCGTGCACGTCTCGATTAACACGATCAGATTTCTCACGAGTCCAAGTGCACACGTACCATCTGCGCACGTTGACTTGTCAGTTAAAAATCTGTTTGTATTAATTGAGATGAGAAAAGTTGGGAGTCTCCTATATATGCACATGCACTGTGGGTCTCATATGTACACGTGGACTTACGAGTTGAAATTATGATCCCATTAATTGAGACGTGCACAGTTGGGAGTGTCCCATCTGCGCACGTTGACTTGTCAGTTAAAAATCCGTTTGCATTAATTGAGACGTGCACAGTTGGGAGGATACCATCTGCGGATGTGCACAATTGGGAGTTTCCCATCTAGCACGTACACAGTTGGGAGTGTACCGTCTGTGTACGTGGACTAGTCTGCTGAAAATCTGATCATATTAATTTAGGCTTGAACAGTTGGTAGTATCCCATTTGTGCACGTGGATTTCTATGTTGAAAATCTGATGGTATTAATTGAGACGTGCACAGTTGGGAGGGTACCATCTGTGCATGTGCACAATTGGGAGTTTCCCATCAAGCACGTACACAGTTGGGAGGGTACCGTCTGTGTACGTGGACTTGTCTACTGAAAATCTGATCATATTAATTTAGGCGTGAACAGTTGGGAGGATACCATCTGTGTACGTGAACCGTTGTTGGAGTACCATCTGTACACGGCTAAATGTCGACGTGCACAGTTGGCGTTCAAGCACAGTTAGGAGATTCCCAACTGTGCACGTTGAAATTTAGACGTGCACAGATAATCCGGTGCACAGTTGTACCAGTAATTCACAACGTGCACAATTGTACGACCGGTCCTCGACGTGCACAGTTGTTCTCGTCACTAGTTTTTACGCTTAAAATTACAAGTTTCTTGTAGTTTTTCTAATTTATGGAGAAAGTGTTGATTTTTCATAATTCAATTTTATAACAGATTTAAGGATCTTGAAAAACTTAAACTAGTTTGTGGTTAACATTTTTCTCTACAATCAACAGGTTTTGAAAAAAAAATCAATTTAGTTCCATTCAATTTTTGATTGTCTGTTTTTGTGTATATATTTCATGAAGAATTTTCAGAATACAACTCCAGATAATAATAAACAAGAGTGTTTATTTCATCTGTTTTTTTTATCTATTGTATTAAAGAAACATCAATTGTCAGAGAAACACCATTTATTAGTTAATCTTGCGAAACGCTGTTGGGAATATTGCCTTTATTCATTCAAAACTAAATTTATTAGCATATATCTGCGCATATAAATTTATATATTAAAGAATCATCAATAGTTAGAAAAACGGTGTCGAGTGAAGTGACAAGCGGCAAGTCACAATTGCAGCACGTCTCATTCGCGGCAAGTAGCATTGTGACATCTTTTATTTGGAACAATTTGAACTCCATACAAAATTGGTAAAAGTCACAGAAATAATATAGGTCACATTCCTCTACCCCTTTCTATTTTCCAACGTCTCCTCGGATGCGGAAAGATAATTTTTTGTGGACTTCAAATTTTTCTGAATGAGAAATACCGCACTTCCATACAAGATTATTTTATCACCAAATTTTTCAAATTAATATTTAAAAATTTGTTTGATGAATGAATTTTAAACTGTCTATATTTTTAATTTTAAGAAATAAAAAAATTCATAAAATATATATCTTGTTTGTTATTATCTGTAATAGTTTCCTAAACATTCTTCATGACAAAATCAAAAAGAAACGAATGTCAACAATTTTATGACATCAAAATTGATTTTTTTTGAAAACTATTCATTCCAGAGCACAATGTTGAACATAAAATCGTTGCAGTTTTTCAAGATCTTTAAGTCTGTTATGAAAGTGCATCATGAAAAATCAACACCTTCCTTCATAAATTATAAAAACTACAAGGAACTTTTTTTTTCATCGTAAAAACTAGTTTCACTCTCAAACTTTTGAATAAATGAAAAAATCTTTTACAGAACAAATGTGTAATATACTGAGATCTACATTCTTTGTGTACAATATTTTTCTCTGAATTTCATACTTTTCAAGGTATTGTTCGTATTTTGACCAAAATCATAAAAAATCTGCATGAATTTTATTTTTGGTCGATTTTTTAGAACAATAATGATTTATGAAAACCGTGACAACAGATGTCGTTTCAAAAATGCACTGTACATCAGAAATTAAAATGCACAGAAAAGCCTCTTAGGCTTTTTTCCCACAAGGTTGAATATATTTATTTGCATATAATATTCACATATAAAGTTTGAACTACAGCAATAAAACTTGTTGGCCTTCCAAATATTTATGTAAATGCAAAAGAAAGGCTTCACTAAAATTATTGCCATGTTTTCCATTTAGTATACTATATCTTATAACTTTATATGAAACCGAGATCGCTCACCTTAAAAATTAGAAATTGGCAGCTTTTTAAAATTTTGTGAAATTTAGTGAATTTATAGACAGCATTGAAGATAGCCTTATTTTTTAAGTTTTTGACGCATGCATATGGTATATATTTTCTCTAAAACTAGTCACTAGAACGAATAGATTCAGCCATTAAACTTTAAAATCGGTTATGAATTAACCTTTTTATGCAAGTTTGAAAAGAGAAGTAAAATTGATAAAAAAATCAAATTAAACAAAAAAATTGACATGAAGTTCTGATTCGAAAAATCTAATACTTCGTTTTTGGGTCTTTTGCCACCTAGTATTAGAAAGAAAATCGCCGGCTAAATCGCTAACATGTTCACGCAGCCAATTTTGAAAAAAACATTTGCCATGACCCATCCATATTTAATTTTAAATATTCAATATTTTTGTTGAATATAATTAGTTTTGCCTAAACAGAGTTGTAAAAAATGATCAAAGCAATATTTTTGATTTTCACACCGTGGTTGATAGGCAATCATGGGACAAGAGTATTTCTGGAAAAACGATATCATGGAGCAAAGTGAGACAAGTGTCAACCTTCTCCAAATCACCAGGTGAAGTGCGTCTGAAATACAACTTCCATGATGAGGAAATTGTTATCCAAGTTTTTCCTGATGAAACAAAAATATCTGAATTAATACCAGTTGAACGACCAAATAGCTTACTTCTGAGGTAAATACATCTACATATTTTTAAATAAATTTTCTTATAAATTTGTTGGTACTGTTTAGTGCTAAAATAAAATATATTTCAGAATTCAGCACCAGAGTGGGACCATGGTCGTGGGGGTTAAGGCGTAGGCTTTGGACCCACTCTGCCGGCTTGCTGGTTCGATTCCCGCCTCGCACTCTGGAAGAGCCTCGGCGGCCCATGCGGTGAGCACTTGCTTAGCAAGGGAGTTGTTCATTTCCGGAGAGTCGTGGGACCGGTACCTCTAGAGAAAAAGGTTCTCTAAGTACTTAAAGCTGTTGCTATTGGTGGTTCAGAACCCACCTTAAACTGTAGGTCCCTCTCCCACCACCAAGTAAGTGTATGGGGGTGCGTGTGAAGGAATAGGGACTGATACAAGAAAAATGTAAACCCTCAGGGGACACATTAGAAGCTTCCATTCCATTTGAATGCAGCACTAGTCAACGAGCAATGCTGAGCAAATTCAACTTTTTGCTGCCGCCCCTTCTGATCAGGCCGTAGCTGCATCACCGAAGAAGCGAGGAAACCAACAAAGCAATACTACCTTTATAACTGTAAAATTTTATATTTACTATTTCTTCCTGATTTTGATGCAAAAGAATTATTTCAGAATAAAGCCTGAGCCAGTGCGATGTGCAGAAAACGCTTTACTTGCCGTTACACAGTAAAAAAAATGGATCAATTTTGTCGCAGAGAATTTTGCTCCAATGATCATTTGACTCTCTAGATCATAATGATCTGTCCATTCGGATCACCTTGATCTTCTTTTTTGGGTCATTTTTCAGATTAAACAAAATGGCCGCCAATTTTTGGCGCCGATGTCATAACGACATAACCTAAAAATTGTATCTAACCACATGCAAGTGACAACTACACTTGACAGGTGATATTTTCTAATGTCAGATTTCGTTAATTTCTCAACTTTTCAAGTACACTGCACGATCAGAAACCATAAAAAGCTCGCATATGAGCTAAAGTACTCTAAGAACGTCAGCCATCTTAGTTTGACTTGATACATGATCCCGCATCAGAGCATTATGATCTCAAAGTCGATCATTCATTCCGGCCGATCAAAATGCTCTTGATTTCGGTGTCATTTTTGGTGCATATCAAAATGATATTGATTTCGGTATCATTTTGAACATTTTTGTTACTGCGTACATATTCCGATGAAGCTAGTGCAAGTAATGTACCAAAAAGTATGAGAAAACTAAAAAGCTTGCAAAATAGGTAAACAATATATTAGCAATCATACTGCACAGTTAGGCTCACTTTTATAATTCATATTAGAACAAATAAAATAATAACACAAGAAACCTTTATTTCAGCATCACACTTATGATCACACATCGTGGGTGTGGTGAGCCCACACTTGCAGTTATTTACTACAAGAAACTAACCTAGAAACACTGCTCGAATCGGGTAGTTTCACGCCTACCCTGAAAGGGAAATGGCTTAATGGTATACATACTTAAACCAGCATACAATGCTCTTTTGCCTTTAGCAGCAGCGAAACATCGAGATTTGATGTCTTTATGCAAAGACGAAACCATTCCCACAAGATTTCATGCGTTCTACGAATCACTGCCGATTGCAACTATTGAAAATAATGGGAAAAAATAAAGTTGAAGCAGTCACTTCATTCCAGAGAAGCCGAAAGTTGAGGATGGATACATTGTATACTTTAATTTATGAAGAAACATTATTCTTCACTTGTTCCTAAGCGCGAAGACAGTACAAACTATACTTTAATTTGTTAAAAATGCCTAATATATCTAATAGAGAGAATTCGTTATTTAGAGTGTTCATGATAATGTCTAATTATTTTATAAGTTTCTATGCTATGTATCATGTGATATTGTGTGATTTGTGATATTGCTACACTGCTTCAAAAGCATTATGTTGTGACAATTTTAATGTTTTTATTTGTTTTCAACTTTTTGGTGTTCGTGCGTTGATAATAATTATAAAAGGTGGCCAAAAATAACTGTACTAAAAAGGCGACTGAAACTAATTACTATCATGATAATAATTTGCGATTTTACGAGTAAAAACATCAGTAACAATTTTAATTGTTAATTTCGTTTTTTCAAAATCTTAAATTGCTGGTAAATATTATAAATTTAAATTACGTTCCTCATGTCAAATTTATTATTTAGGTCTATGTACTTTATTGTCTGGGAGGTAATCTTATTAATATTGCTGTAATTTGTTTATTTCTCTCATATGTTCTTAAACTTGCGATCTTACTAACGTCGGAAAAAAATTATTTCGAAATAATTCACCTGAAGTTCTCATTCAGCAGTGATTATTATGTATTTTCATTGATTCCCTTACAGCAACATTTTAATCAGGGATGCGGATGAAATTAAATTCAACATTTAATGACAGATAAAAATAAATTATTTGTAATTAAATTGTTATTTCACATTAAAACTCGCACCTGCCGGATTTTCACTGCACCTTTTAAGACCAATGAAAATCAATTTTTGCGAAAACAACTGAAAGGTTAGATTTGAAGTACTCACCATAATTACTGTATACTATTATGAAGTTAATTTATAAATATTTTTTGTTCTTAATTAATTAATTATTAATTGTAAATTGAACGTACGCCAGTAATTAATATATTTTTTTCCAATGGAAAGAATTCATTTTTATCTCCACGCTAATATATAATAACATAACATCAAATATAATCTTTTCGCTTTTCCTTCATTTTCTACAGCTTTCAAACAATTTGCATGCAGAAACATTATTAAAAAACATCCATATACTTCAAACATTAACTTCACTGATTTATATATTTCAAATTTATTCATTTTAGTTAGTTATTATTAAAATTATACCCATTTTGAAAAAAGTCACCTACTTATTATTAAGTTTTTTTTGTTTTTGAACTCCTTCATTGACAGAATTTGGGAAGCAATATTGAGGTTAGAATTTAAGTAAGCATTAGCAACAGTTTCCATTATTTTAGAGTGCACCTATGACTTTTTTTTAACATTTCAAACTTCAATCAGCTCACCTGAAAAGTTTCTAGAATGCAGATGGGCTCATACTCGGCACAAATTTTATATAGTCCCATACACGGCCCATTTCGCATTTAGTGTGATGGACGGCGCTGTCAGCATATAGACTTGTATTGAATGGAGGCGTCGAAATT
>CAKNYM010009597.1:0-17527 GCA_932195095.1 Andricus curvator | reverse complement strand
AAATAAAGGTTTATACGAGTTTATAGCCGGTTATCTTGAATTCCGAGATTCTTACCTTATTCTGACTAATATGACTGGACTATAAGAATTCTGAAATTTTTGCAAGTTTGTTTTTTGCCCCTACAAAGTTAGTAGCGTTATCACAATACAGATCTGAACTTTTTCCTCTTTTTGAGAAAAATCTACGTAAACAACCTACAAAAGCTTCAGAAGTCAGATCGCTGACGATTTCAATGTGTACAGCTTTTGTCGCGAAACATACGAAAACGCAAACATAGTTTGGGGTTTGTAGTTTTGTGCGGCAGCAAGTGACACAATGTCGAATTATATTCTTGACTGAATTTTTCCCCTTGACAATCCCGTAGAATTCACGAGTAGCGTTAAGTGTAGCTTGCGCGCCTGCATGACAGAGATTGAAATGTTTCTCCCGAACGAGAAGATTCGTTATGATGTGATTCCAGCATTTCTAATTCGTTTGAAAACGCTTGCCGCTGAACGATTTTTATTATACACGTATGTACTTTTTGGAGATCGATTGAAGTAAGATAACGCGATATACTTTGTTTAAGAATTTTAATGTTAATAATTCGTTGGCAGTAAGCTACACTGTGTTTCAGACTCATAAGAGTTTTCGCGTTTTCAAAAAGCTTCATCGCGATTTTGTTTACGTATACGACATTGACGTTAATCGTTCGCTTTATAGCTAATTTTAAAATTTAGAATTTGGATTCGGGCCATTCTTCCTCCGCTTGTTTAATCCATACAGGACCATTCAGCCAAAAAGAGTTCTCGATTATCTCCTTTGGAGATAGGCCTCGCGATACGAGATCCGCGGGATTATATTCGGTAGCAGCTTGTCGCCACTCATAAGGTATCGATAATGCTTGAATTTTGGCGACAGAATTTGGTTCAGAAAAGTGTGAGAAGCCTTTTTTATCCAATTTAATGCAATCATTGAATCTGACAAAAAAAAATGTTTTTTCTATAATTAATCGGCCTGAATCTTGATGAACTATTGAGAATAAATTCACGGGTAGAAGAGTAGAGCATAGTACTAAACGACATACGTCTTCGACATCTAAAGAAGCGACCCTTGACTTTGAGCAGATTAACTGAGTGGTGATTACCCCATTATCGTCGATAGATCTGATAGAGGCACAAGCCCCGTGAGCCTTTTTGCTAGCATCACAAGAAGCGTGTATTTCTAAGCTAGCGTAATCATCATCAACTATTTTTCTTTGAATAGTGAATTTATATTGGAGATGGAACGTTCTCATCCCAATCTAATTTCAATTTCCACAATAATTGCATAATTATTTTCGCTTTTACGATAACAGGACCTAATAATCCAAGAGGGTCAAAAAGTTGTGCTGTTTTTGAGAGTATCGATATTTTAGACACGGTATTGTCTACACGTGACTGATTTACGGTATAAAGCAGCAAATATTGCTTTAGGTCGCAATAAATACCCAGAGTTTTAGTTTTTTCTCTTGAATTCAAACATAGAAATGAATCGTTACATGTTTTTGATGAAGATTGGATAAGAGACGGATCATTAGAAGCCCATTGCCTAAGATGCATACCTGCTTTCTGAGTAATTTCAATTAAATCGCTGATCAATTGCTTTGCTTGTTCGCGAGTTACCGTGCCTGATACGAGATCATCCATGTAAAAATCTTCCTTCAAAGCTATAGATGCGTGTGGATAAGAACTGGCTTCATCGTTTGCCAGCTGTACAAGAGTTCTTGTAGCTAAAAATGACGCAGGTGCAGTCCCAAAAGTGACTGTATTGAGTGTGCATATTTTTACACGTTGATCGTATTTTCTCCCCACAAGATTTTGAGGTATTTTCAATCATCAGGATGTACTTCGTTTTGACGAAACATTTTTTCGATATCGGCGGCTAACGCGTAAGCATGTGATCTAAATCGAATAAGTAGTGTAAAAAGCTTTTCTCGAATATTTGGACTCACCATAAGTGCGTCGTTTACTGATTTTGCGTTTGACGTTTTAGCCGAAACATCAAAAACTACTCTCACCTTCGTTGTGAGACTAGATTGTTGAATTACCGAGTGATATGGTAAAATATAACCATCATGATTCGAATCAGAGTTTATTTCAGGCATATGATTGCTTTCTATACAGGGTGTCCAAACAGTAACGAAACACCTGAATAATTTTCCAGGTAAAATATTTTCAAAAAAGTTCAAGGTCATTCTTGAAGTAAAATTTAACGAGGAATGCAGTGGTGACCTTGAATTTGACCTTGAGCTTGACCTTCAAGGTTAGTTCTAGGTGAACTTTGTTTGTTTCCAATTGGGAACCCCTATTTTTGACAACCGCAATCGAAAGAGCGGGTAATTTTACGTCCAAAAATGTACTCAGGTCATGGGTCAAGGGTTACCTTGAACTGCACGATTTATAGGCTCGCTAGGTGCAAATTAATTGATTTCAGGAGTAATAAGGAAAGTTATATCTTCGACAGAGGTATTTAGACGGGATTGGATCGTGGTACGTGTTATTTTGCTAATGCTTAAACTAATTTGATTTACGCCACCGAGTAGGATTTCGATTTCGCTTAAACTAAGACCTAATTTTGTAGCCATTATTTCGGTTAAGAAATGAACTTGCGAACCATTATCGAGAAGGGCCCTACATACGTGAGGGTGACCTTTGTAATCTAAGACGTGGATAATCGCTGTTGATAACTTGAGAAGATACGGAATTATGTAAATATGCCAAATTTGCCTTTAGAGTTCGCTTTGAAGCATTACTTTCTTGATGTAAAAGAGTGTGCTGTTATTTATTACACATTTTAAATGCCGTCGCTTTGCAGTTTTCTACGATATGGTTAGTTCTGAGGCAATTAAAACAAAGCTTCAGATTTTTGACGATTCCTATACGTTTTTGTAGGTTAGCGGTTAAGAGTTTTTCAAAATTTTACGTAAAATGTGAACCTTTACAGATATTGCAAATCGCTTAATGTTGCATTGCATACGACGTTGCCCGATTAGCCTGCGCTTGATATAAGTGTTTATTATTGTCTCGATATTGTCTGTCGTTGCGATGTATTTGTATTTGTATTTATTTATGAAAAGTTCCTAGGGCTAAATAGCCCTATAAGGAACAGGTGATACATATTACAATTAAAATGTGACGGCGATCGATTTGACGCTTGAAATCAAAAATAAGTATTTAACAAGAGTAAATAAATAAACTATAATACACATAATTAGATATAGGCTATCAACAAAAGGATACTAAAAATATACATACGCAAATATACATAATTAATAGTAAATACGCACTCAAATACACACTCATATATATTTTTAATTAAGGATTTAAGTGTTACCAATGCGTGATTTCGAGGGTAGGATTTGATGTGTTAAATAAGTAACCGAAAAGGAGTTTTCTAAAGACAAATTGTGAAGGTGCATTTCTAATGCTTATAGGTAGTTTGTTCCAAAGGCGAGCACCACGAATAACAAAAGACCTTTGCATTTTACACGTGCGGTGTGGCTGAATTTTTAGTACTGTTTTCCTTTCACGGAGTTTGGAATGTGTTGGTTGATCTTTGTCAATAAAATGGAAGAGATTCAGAAGATAGTGCGGAGCTTCATTACTGAATAGGCTATAAAGTAAATTACCCAGAAAAAATTGTCTTCTTTTGCAACGTTAATGAGTCCTGCTCTTTCTCTATACTGAGTACACTGAGAAAAAGATCTGTTTGAATCAAATATATTATGTTTGAATCAAACATATTCTTTCTTTGTTATACAGTCAAACATATATATGTTTGATTCAAACAAATTTTTTGGTTGACTATACATTTTTGATTTGAATATATATTTTGTTTGAATGAAAGAAACCTCTTGTTTAAATTAAACATTTCTTTATGTTAAATTAATCGCAGATTTTGTTCGATTTAAATAAATTTTTATTTTTATTTAAAAAAGGAATTTGTTGCTTTCAATAAAATTATTTGCTTGTTTCAATATCAAACGTTTTGTTAAAGTGGGTATTTGGAGCATGCGTGCTGTATTATTATTTATATTGCATTTATTTATTTAATTAAGCCTTTAATCTTTTTCATAGGGTTAAAAATATAGCAAGAAAATAACTTTTCTTCAAAATTTTCGAATAAATCGCTGGGTAGGTCCCAGGTTTCGAGCAATTTTCGCAATACAAGCACTTCCATTTCTCTTCCAGACAGAGCCGGATTAACCCTGTCCGGGCCCCTAGGCAATGCAATCACGTCCCTCCAGGTTGATGAAGGGATGTGAGTAACTTCCAGATGATCGACTCCAGGAATCCTGTACGGAAAAAGAGGTATTTTTCCTATGTTACCGTAGGGGGAATACCTATATTAGCATATGGATTTTGACTATGTCAACATAGGAATTTTTCCTATCTAATTCGAAAAAAATCGTTTGGAAACTACATATTTCACATTTTTGTCGGATTTAGACTATAGGCAGGTGAAATGAGCAAACAAACCACACAATAAATTTAGAATTCATTTATTAAGAATCATTCTTAATTATAATTTGATATTTTTCGAATGGTAAATGCTCACCATTTTTTGAAATTACAAAACGAAAATATTCTTCTGGTTTTCTGTTTCGAAATATTTGTTACTAAGAAAATTCGAAGTGTATTAAGAAAAATTTTAAGTTGCCATGGAAAACAAAATTTTTTAATTGCAATTAATGATGATTAATCATGATTATTGATCATTAATCGTCATTGATAATCATCGATTATTGTTTTTGGAATTTATGTACATGAGAATAATTCCTATGTTAACATAGGATTTAACCTCATGTTGTCATAGGGATAATGCCTATGTTAACATTGGGATTTTCCCTATATGCCATAGGAAGAATGCGTATGTTACATAGCAAAATATCCTATGTTGATATTAGAAAAATACCAATGCCAACATAGAAAAAGTACCCCTTTTTTCTTCATGTATTACTTCAATGTCCTTTATCAAAAATTCAAACTTCTGTTATATAATGTAGTTTATAGATAATTTCATTCCGAATTAACTTACGTGCAATGATAATTCACCTACACGCATAACGCTGTGTTACAAAAAACAAAAATTTGGAGACACTTTTATGGAGGCCTAGCACAAGTTGTAGATCTAGTAAAACTAAGAAAAATTGTATAGGAGAAATTTTCCATACACCCCCAAAATCTCATTTTTTGGCCAAAAAATCGTTTTTGGGAGTTTTATGAGAAAAATCACTCATAACTTCCCTAATTTATATCCGATTCGCTATTATTAGCTACTACTTGTTACTAGATGGTTCTGTATGAATGGAGTATTTCTCCAATTGACATGCGTCGAAAAAAATACTGATATTGTTGTCGAGGAATTCCATACAAATTTTCAGAAAAACTTTTCATCCGATAAAACGTTTTTTTTTCTTAGAGCGTGCACGGGCCCCTAGTCGATGCGGGGCCCCTAGGCAGTTGCCTACTCTGCCTAATGAATAATCCGGCCCTGCTTCCAGATGTCTGAATTTACGCGAAAATAAAACTGGCTATGGTCTGGAATTGGCGGAAAACCAACCGTTTTCCAGCTGGCCCAATGAAACTTCCAAATTTTCAAGGCTTCGCTTAGCTTACACATTCCGAACAAACACGCTGATACTTTCAACGATTCACCACCATTTTGAATGTCTAAAGCTAAGTGGCACTGCAGTGCCCCGAAACTAACGCGGATGAATGAAGAACTATTATTTGTTTGAATCAAATAAATACGTTCTTTAATTTAAGTATAAAATGTTTAAACAAAATTTTTGTTTGACTTAATGAAATCGTTTATTTGAATCAAACAAATCGTATCAAACAAATAATTTGTTTTATTTAATGACTTTCAATATATTCCATATATTGAAATTAAATAAATGTTTTGTTAATTGAAATAAAGAAGGTGTGTTGAATCAAAAAAATGTATTCAAACAAATCTTTTTGTTTGAATCAAAAAAATCGTTTTCTCAGTGTAATATGTTCACTTTTGGGGATGTTATAGATGAACCGAATGCAAGCATTAAGCGTACGCTCAAGCTTAGCATTCAGCTCATCAGTAATATCGTCATATACCACACAACCGTAGTCAAAGAAAGGAAGGATGAGGCTTTTAACTAGGAGGATACGCGTTGAAGTAGGAAGTGATTCTTCATACCTGTTAAGCTGTTGGAGGACTCTAAAGATTTTCCTTTGAAATATCCGCAACTTGTTCATTCCAAGTAAGAGAGCGATTAAGAATATAGCCTAAATCTTTCACAGATTCCATAAAGGGGATGAGACGTCCATCGATCAAGAGAGGAGGTAGGGTTGCAATTGTTTCAAGTGATCCAGAGGAAGAAGGTCCTATGATTATGGCCATAGTTTTAGCAGGGTTAAGAGTGAGGCCACTTGTCAAGGCCCACTGCACCACTAGATCAATATCCGCCTGTACCTTTTGAAATAAGCTGTTAAGATTGGCAATAGGCCCGAAAAGGTAAAGCTTAAAGTCGTCAGCATATTTGTGATAGTTGCAATGACGAAGTTCGCTACCAAGTTCAGACCGGTCGCCATTGCTAATTTGTACTCTTTTAGAACGATTACTAAGATATGGTTCAAACCATTTATCAGCCATATTCGATAGGTGAAGCGATTTAAGCCTAGTCAACAGTAGATTATGGTTAACTGTATCAAACGCCTTAGAAAAATCAAAAAGGACAACAACCGTTATTTCCCTCCTATCAATTGCAAGTTTAAGGTCAGAAGTTACTTTAAGTGAAACTGTAAGTGTACTTTGCCTTGCACGGAACCCAGATTGCATTGGGTCCATTAAATTGTTTTTTTTTTCAATGTGTGCAGTAAGTTGCTGATGGACAATACTTTCGAAAGGTTTGGACAAAGCACATAAGATAGATATAGGACGAAAGTCTTTGGGAGAGGTAGGGTTAGATATTTTAGGAACAGGGCGAATAATCGCCTCTTTCCAGGCATCAGGAAATATTCCCACCTGCAGAGATGCATTGTAGATTTGCAAGAGAATAGGGCCAATGACTGGTAAAGCAAGGTGAATCATTTTAATTGAAATACCATCAGATCCTTGAGCATTTGATTTTACCTCGAAGAGTTTTTTAAGTAGGGTTTCTTGCGATATGTCAGAAAAGAATAACTTCGTGTCATCAAAAGTAGAGGGAACTGAGGACAGGGAAGGAGTGCTGCTTGCAAGGAGTGTGGATTTTGTAGTAAAAGCTGTCAAAAGGTCTGCAGGGGAGAAATTGTCATCAGGAGCCAAGTGTTTGGAAGGAATAAGTCCAAGCCGTCTTAAGAGAAGCCAGATGTTTTCATTTTTATTTCTATTTTTGTAAGAGTTGTAATTATATTTATTGTATGAATCCCGGATTTTGGTTTGTACAAAGTTTCTCAAGTTACGAAATTCGGCTTGAATAATACTATTTTTAGTTCTTTTAACCAATCTACGTTTTTTCTATCTTTCTTTTATTAAATCTTTGATATAAGAAGTTATTCAAGGAGTGGACTTCTTCTTTGCTTTAAGTGTATGGAGAGGCGCAAAATTATCAAAGGCTGAAGATGAAAATGAAGTCAGACAAATCACCTTTCTATTTGTATCCTTTTCAGTAAAAATGCTATTCCAGTCATAAGTAGAGAGGTGTTCAAGAAATTCAGTTTCATTTATATTTTTCAGATTGCGTATGGACAGAGGAGTTACACTAGAGGAGGGATTAAAGGAGAACTGGTATTGGATGCTGATAAGATCATGGTTTGAGAGGAATGAGATTCAGTGTTGAGTAGAAGAAATCACCTTGTCTAAATCGTCAAATATCATCAAGTCAATCCATGTACTAGAATGATCAGTGTGGTGGGTGGTATCGTGGGGAACTATAGATAATCCGGCTGAGAACACTACTGATTTTAAATAGTGAGTTAAATTGTTGGTAGCATTAAGATTTGTGTTTAGGTCACCGGTGAGTACAATGTTATTATAATTGGGTATAAGGTCAAATATGTCAGGCTCAAGTTCCCTGGTGTAGGAGGCGTTAGGAGGTTTGTAAATTACACCCACCAACACACTGTCCTGAGGCGACGATACCTTGATAAAGAGGTACTCAGCAGTAGGGTAATTGGCAAGAGGACCCACTCTCACCTGTATACTCTTTAAGCTGTCATGAATATAGAGACAGACCCCACCTCCTCTTCTATCATCTCTATCTCTGCGAAAAAGTGTGTAATGATCAAGAGCTACGAGGCTCGAAGAAATGTTAGGCGTGAGCCAGGTCTCGGATACAGCTATGATATGATAGGAACAGGACATAAAGTGATGTTTAAATTCAAGGTAATGGGCAGGTAAAGACTGAGCGTTAACGTGACAAATATTTAAAGTTTCCATTAAGAGAGTGATAGATAAAGTTCAAGTATAGTTAAATATAGAGGTGTCTGAAATATGTAAATTAGTTGAAAATACCTTTCCGTGAAACTAAAGTAACAGAGAGTAATAACCAACAAAATCCAGTTCACTTGATTACATTTGAAAACAGGGAATAAGACACATAAAGAATTAAAAGTTAGAAAAGCAATAAGCATTATAAAGCTCGTGATGTATAAAAATAGTATGAGAAAGGTCAATTTGTAGAGGCAGTGCAAGGCTGAATTAGCGCAGTAAAAAATACAAAATTGTTGATATTTAACTTCAGAAGGCACAGTGTCCAGAATGGCCACCATGCAGCAATATATAAAATATGACAGATATTTACCTATGTAGAAGTACCATAAACGATAGAGTAGTGCTAATGATCGACTAGAAAAAATTATCAAATACATAATGGACCTAGAGAGTAGTTGCTATTGTAGTCCTTCAACAGATTGGATGTTCGACAGGTGTATTCGTGGCGAGCTATCCTCCTTACGGCAGAAAATTTTTCCGCCAGCAATCCAGAAGTATTTGATTTTTTTCTCTCTACGAAGACCGAGAGCAATGGCATAAATCCTTCTATTCAGTGGTGTTAATGCCTCACGAATGTAAACAAAACGCTTTTCGTTGGCAGTTCATCCAATATTCAAAGTAGAGAAGTCTCTCTTAACCTTACGTCTTGCAATAAATTGATCCCGTAGATCTTGTCTGCCGAAATTGGTTACAATGATCGGGGGGGGGGGGGGGCCAGGAATTACTCAATGAAGGTGCTTTTATAATTCGATATAGTTTGACAACGTCATCTTTTCGAATATTGACATCCAGAGCCCTGGCGACAGATTCCATGGAGGCCATGGGGTCTTCATTAGGCTTCATGGGGAGACCATGAATTTCCAGCGTCGTATTCAGAGCCGCTTGCTCATTGACATTGAGCGCGTGCTCAAGAGTCACCACTTTGGCTTTCAAATCTTTAGCTTCCTTCTTGACAAGTTCAATTTCCTCATTTTGCACTTTGGAGCCGGATTCAAATGAGTCGATACGCCTAGAGTTGTTTAAAAGTTCATTCTTAATTTCCGAAAGAGTGGAATTAAGTTGGTCAATAAATTCTACTTGACGTGTCTCAAATTCGCTGAATCTTGCCAAAATCTCACGTGATTGCGCAAGCGCTTCACTTTGGCCGTCAGAGACCACTTTGCGCAAGAGTTCGGCGAGGCCAGAGGGTAGAGTACCTGCATTTTCCGAGGCAGCAACGGAGGAGGGAGTGGGGGGTACAATACATGCACCCTCAACATCCTGCAGAGAAGTGGTCCCAGGGTTCGCACCTGAATTGCCAGACACTGTTGCAGAGGTGGCACTAGTTGACAATGGAGAACATAACTTGCAGACATAGTCCATTTGACGCTTTTTAAGTTTTTCAAAATATTTTTTTGAGATTCCGAAATTAGCACCGGCCAAATGCACTAGAATGCCACACTTAACACAAGCGAGAACTTCTGATCCCCCTGTAGATATAACTATTTTACACTCCGAACACGCACCCACAGTTCTGCAGGAAAGAAAATCGTTACAGTTACGTATAAACAAAAGTGCAAAAACAAGAAACAATTAAGTGAGTTGAAACAAAGTCACAATGCTCTATAGAACAACCCACCGACACTTTCAAGAAATACAAATTTTTATGTATTTAAACACTTAAAATCTTGTATAAACACAAAAAACTGAAGAGCGGCAAATTTACACGTTCGTATCCGATCGCCATGACAGGTTCACTCGATGTGATACGTTTTTCTCAATTTTTTCGTTTCGCGAGTAAGATTTATTAGTTTCTAGCAATTTTTCGCGGCAGTGTAAAAACCAAAGCAATAATTTCATTGTTGGAGAATTATTGCCTTGAATGTGCTCTTTCCATTTAAGACGCGTTTGCAGATCAAGTTCTGAAGTTATTGCAAAAATGGGAAATGCTTCTAGAAATGGTTTCTTTAAAGCTTCTGATGCTCGATAATGTTTTTTTACGTGATTCAATAGATCGCCTAAAGTGTTTGCGGAAGTCTTTTGACAATGTGATAAATTAAAAAATGCTTATACATGATTATTAATAACGGCCGACGGGTCGTTATAATATTTCTCTAAAATATCCCACGCGACTTGATAATTAGCATCAGTACTTTGAAGCAATTCAATCTTATCCGCGACTTTTCCAGTTAAACACGATCGAAGATTTACTAACTTTTGAAAATTAGTATATCTGCTATCTTTATGAACAGATGATTTAAGAGTGTCACTAAAAGCTGGCTATTTTTCGTATCTACCGCTAAACTTGGGTAAATTTAACGCGGGTAACTTGAGATTAATTGTATTTTCGTTAAATTGCACCCGCATAGGTGGATAATCGATTGGAATTATGGGCTCCTTCTCTCTGAGAATTCGTTCTGCATGAGCAGTTAAGCAAGAAAGACGTCCCTCAAATACAATTGTTTCCGCTTATTTGGAATCGACTTCTGCGTCACTAACTAGTGACTATATTTCGTTTTGCGTAGTTTCAAAATCTGTTCTAACGCATTCAGCATCAGTGCGTTTACCCTATGATTCTATAAGATCTACGTCTGCTATGGGTTTTTTAAGAAATTTGTCGAGAACCGTTAACTTTGCTTTTCAGGCACCTCGAAGCCTGTGTAGCTGTTTTACTCGTTTGTCTTCGCCTGTCATATTAATATGCAACTGAGATCAAATTTATAAAGAATGGAACACAGGGGACAAGGATCGATCACGTTTCGATAAATAATATAACTCTTAAAATAGGCATGCGAGGCTTACCATTTTGAAGTTCTAGAGAAAGATCTTAGAATATGTACTA
The DNA here is from genome assembly GCA_932195095.1 of Andricus curvator. NCBI lineage: Eukaryota > Metazoa > Arthropoda > Insecta > Hymenoptera > Cynipidae > Andricus > Andricus curvator. Next base: position 6,230 of record CAKNYM010009597.1, on the reverse strand, counting down.
TACAAAATGAACGTAGACTCTGATGACTAAAGTCAGCTCATTTGTTGAAGCTTCCACGTTGATTACAGCTACCTGAAGATTCCGCAGTAGATTTGTTGAGTGTTTTCGTTCACTTGATCCATGATTTCACGTTGCTCAATTTCACTGTGTTTTATTAACTAAAGTTTCCACTTTTACTTCAAACGTTGCTTTCACGTTTCGTTTCACTGTTTTTTATACTTTATTTAATTTACTAAAGTGTCCACTTTCAATTTGAGCAATGTTTTCACGTTTTGTTCCACTAAACTTTATAGTTTATTTTATTCACTAAAGTGTCCACGTATACTTTAAGCGTTGCTTTCACGTTTCACTTCACTGTAGTTTATAGTTTATTTGATTCAATAAAGTGTTAACGTTCACTTTAAGCGATGCTTGAACATTTTGGATAGTTTTTAGAATTCACTTTGTATTTCTACGTTAAGAGATTTTATTTATTTCGATGGTCACTGATTGCTAGATATAACAAAATGAATTTTATTACCTTAGATTCACCTTAATTATTTGAAGGTCATTATTTATTAGTAGGTGTAAGACTCTACTAATCGGCAATCTAACAGCAGAGTACTGTGCTATAAATGTAACATCTACTCACTGTTAAGGGGCTCCAACGAAAAGAAAGAAACTTTCTATAAGAAAAGTTTTGTATATAGGTATCTTCATACTAAGAGAGAAACATTTGTACAAAATGTTAACACTAATATTACTTTGTCTACGTTTTTTTTATATAAATCGCTATTTTATATTTGCAGTGTAGCCAGAGGTGTGTAGTTAGTGATTGAGTTTGTGCCCAAAAGAATCCCGAAGCCAGGATCTTTAGATTAAAGGATAGAGTACATTCCTAAAGGACAACAACTGCAAGAATACAGTACAAAATAACAGCATTGTGGAACTTCGACAGTTTGGCATGGAGAAAGACTTAGGAGGCTGAGCAAAACATCACAAGATGCTTGCTTCCCGAAAATAACTTTCATCACAGAACACAAAATATTCAAATCTAAGACTTTTACCCGGTCAGAAGGCTTGTATTAAATGTATTGAAAAATTTTAACCCTCACGAATGCCGTTTCTCTTCTTTGTTTTTGGATCCTCGATTAGGCAGCGAAAATAATAAGGTTCCGATCCCATTTGAAAACAATTAGAGCTGCCAAACGTACCTAATATAAATTAAAAGCACAATGTTCGTTCAACGCATTGAACGGCACTCCAAAAGCATACAAATTGGCAAAATTTAGTAGGATTTTGCACTACAATAAATCCCTTTATAGTAAAATACTCGCTTTACTCATATTTCATAAATTACAAAAATGAACAATCATGATACCAATTTTTTATATTAATTCTCAACGCAGCTAATTAAAGTATTAGGAAAAATAATGTCACCGCTGAGTACACAAGGGGATTCAATTCAAAATATATTTTCTACTGCTGTAGAGATTCAAAGTGCGAAAGGAAAAACGGGATCCAAACGAATTTAATATTGCTCACGTTATCATTATATAGATGAATGTGGTGAGAAGAGTTGAGAATGTAGTAACTTATGTCACCACATTCATCTATACAGGTTGTCCCATCACCTATGCACTTTCCGGTAATGTGTGATAGAGCACAAAAAAGAAACAGAAAAGTCCTCTGGCAAAATTTGATCTGGGCTTAAAAAAATTTGAAGACTTGGACATCGCGTTTTGAAGAAACAATTGAGGAGCAACGACGTGAAATTTTTCTTGGAGCTGAAGTGAACCGCCAACACGCACACGATCTTAAGACTTATGAGACAAACAAGTGGTTGCTATATCTCGCTCCTGATTGGTTCATTATGCCCAACTTTGAAGCTTTACTGTGCCCAAACTAAGGCCCAGATCAAATTTTGCCAGAGGACTTTTCTGTTTCTTTTTTTGTGCTCTATCGCACATTACCGGGAAGTGCATAGGTGGTGGGACACCCTGTATTATATTTCCAGACGTTAATTACACGAAGGATCTAACATCACATCTTTTCTTCAATTTAAATAACATTATATAGATGGGGGAAATTTTCCAATGCTTTTTAATGCAACCCTTCTGATCGTGTATATTTTTTCGTCTTGTCGTACGATTTGTGTCACATGGCTTTATCAGTGGTGTCCAACAAAACTTCCCTTTCATATTTTAATCGGTCGAATTTCGAATTTTCGAAACCAATCTCAGTTGAAGTACAATTTTTCGATTTATTTCGAGCTTCTATCTTCTATCTCACCTTGGATCGAATATCAAGAATTTTAGATTCGAACCTGCCCTGGGTTGGAAGGAATCGAAATATACTATTTCAGCTTAAATTGGTTTTGAAAATTCGACATTCGATCAAATAAAAGCCAAGAGTCGAATTATTTTTGCATGCCACTGGAATTTTTCAAGAAAAAACTTCAGTCAATTGTAACTAAAAGTTATCTTCGTTGTCAAATAACCAAGCTTTGTGTTAGAAATTTTCATGAAAAAGGAGAGGAGAAGTTGTTTGGTCAAAATTTTGTATAGGTTTGTGTGAAGTTTTCTTTCGGGGTTTTCCGAGATCTGGAGACGAAGCTTTCCTCTTTTATCAGAAATTTTGACTAATTTTTACCGAAAAATTCACGATAGCGCAAATAGCTTGTAAATCAATTATATATTAACCTTTAATGGTCACCGTGGGTCAATTTGACCAGGAAAAACTTTTCAAATAATATTTATAAGAATTAGGCTTGTTAAGTAACGAGCTCATTAAGTAACAATCAGAGTACATTTTTGGATGTTCAAATAATGCCTCTGAATTGTCCTCCTCTCAAAACAATGATTTATTTTCACTCAGTATTGCTTCAAAGATCGTCCGGGTCAAATTGACCCGCGGTGACCATGACGTAATTCCTATGAAGTGTGACCATTAAGGGTGGAATGAATAGTATTTTTACTTCAAATGTTATATTGATTTTTATTAGAAGTTATCGGAAAGAATCAGCTGCAGATCTCCAAAAAGTATGGAAAGATATGGACAAGATTGGATACCTTCTCAAAGAACTTTCTATCAGAAATTTCTACCAGGAACCGCATTTATTTTTCAAGATATTTATTTTTGTTTATTATGAAGGACTCGTAAGATTCTCGTGTTTGGTGTATCATTTGCAAGATACTGTTGTCACATTTAAAAATATTCAAGTATACATTTTTGAAAGCCTCAAGCCAGACGTATGAAACTTTGAAGGCCATCAATTTAAAATTACTCAATTTGGAGGCTTCTATTTAAAAAATAGACCTGTCAAGTGCCATTCAAAAATCTTCAATAAAAAACGCTGAGAAACTGCAAATATATATTTTTATAGTTTATTTGAACCTTGCCAACACAAGTCACGATTTTTACTTTGATCAAGTGTTTTTTAATAGTATATTACACGTACAGGGGCGAGAATGTGGGAATGCAAACGACAATGTAGAGTTTCAAGCAATCGCCGATCAAGAAAATGACTTTACTCACATTGAAAAAAAAACATTTCAACCTTTCCCTGCTGATACAGATAATTTATTGTTTCAACGTTCAGAAAGTAACCCAATAAGAAGGCTTTCATTCAAAGGTATTAAAAATTTCAATACCTAGGAATGTCGTTTCTGCCCTACTTTTTTGAATCCCCGATAAGATAGCGAGAATATTTAGATTCCAATTCCTTTCAAAGCCGATCGGAGCTGCCAAACGTAACCTGAAATAAATCAAAAACACCATTTTCGTTTAACGCATTAAAAGGCGCTTCAAAATCATAAATTTCACAAAATCTAGCAAGATTGTGCATAACAATACATCACCTTATCACAAAACTCTTGCTTTATTCAAATGTGATCAATTAAAAAAAATCATGATAAACGAATTTAAAAAAATTTTTCACCGCAACTACGTGTGTAGCAATCAAACTTCATAACGTAAATTGACGTTGGGTGGAATCCCATGTGAGCGTCAAACTGGGCACAAAACGCAAAACAGCAAATCACTGGACATTTCAGACAATTAAATTCTCCTAGTAATCTAGAGAAACACTGTGATTGGCTAAAATGTCCAGTGCTTTGACGTTTTGCGCCAACTTTGATGCTGCCATGGGACGCCACCCTAATACTGTGTTTTTAAATGCTTTTTAACCTCGTTATTATTCAAAAAACGGTAAATAAGAACAACGAAATGTGCAAATATAAAAGGGATTAAAAATGTTCTATCTCATGGTGTATTCAAAAGTATTTAGAAAAATATTGACGCCACTGGGTACAAAAAGGGACTCAGTTTGAGATAACTTCTACTGCTATTCGGAAGCAAAACGCGTGGACAAAAACGGTATCGCAAAGGATTCAATAATTGTCACGTCACCACTGAAGAGGAAATTTTCGAATACTTATCAATGCAAGCCTCCTTACTGGGAGCGGTTATAATTAATTATTCTAATTGGAAATGTTTAAGAATGAACAATTTTTAATGAAAAAGTTTTTTACAAGATTTTAAACTCAAAAACGTTTAAAAGTAAAATACTTTAAATGATAAGCGAATCATAATTGATGTCCCGGATCTAATAAGAGGGCATGCAATATTTACAAAATTTGTCTTTTTGTCTTGTCAGGGTTTATTTGCGCTTAAGCCGAAAATTGTTAATAATATGCCTCCTCATTCAAAAACGAAGGAGGATTCTTTTCGACATTTTAACAGCCACCCTGCTGAAATTATTACTTAAAGTTAATACGTTTTTTTATATACAGTACCCTCCACCTATCGCGAAAGTCTGGGATTAGGATTCGCGTTAGATGAGTTTCCCCACCCCATAAAATATCTTTCTCCCCCTGCATGTTATCATCATATCTGATTGGTTGAAAAATCGAATCTATTTGAAAAAGTTAAGGTCAAAACTTGACAGTTGAGGAAACAAGTGGCAGAGAAAATTCAGAGGTTATTATGCTAATTTTGCATACCAATTCTAAAAGAACTTTCTGTTTCGTTGCATGTTTTATTCAGAAAAAAAAAACAATTAAAAATTTGAGAACTCTGAATAGGCATGTAAGTGTTTCCATATGATATAACTTGTATTTTATGCTTAGCTTGATCATTTCTTAATAAAAATACAAAAAAAATTGATAAACTCTGCGAATAAATATTAAAAGTAATTTTAATTATCATTTTCTGTGTGAAAATAGATTATAAATAAATTAAAGTATATTAATATAAATTTTATATGTAAATATATTCTTGCATTTTTAATCTTACCTATAAATGTTACTAACATGAGTGCCGATTTCTCTTGCAACATCGAGTATGGCCTCTCCTTTTTTAATGCGATCTATTATTTTTAGGTTCTTAATAAAAAAAAATCTGCCCGCTTCGCGGGCACATTCTCATCGCGCGCTTCGCGCGCGGCTCGCTTCGCTCGCAAGTTTCAGCGCGCCTACGGCGCGCACCCGATGGATCTCGCGCTTCGCGCTCGATTAGGTATTCATCTCGCGCTTCGCGCTCGATTATATGTTTATCTCGCGCTTCGCGCTCGATAATGCATTCACCTCGCGCTGCGCGCTCGGACACATTTGTCGTCTAGGTTTTCACACTTCGTGTGCTCGCTATTGCGCGCTTCGCAGGCTAATACTCTCTTAGTAAGCTTCATCGTTATGACCTGCTTTTGGTTTAATTATGTCAGTTTTACATAAAAATAAGAACTAATTTACTTAAGGTTCTATCGACCTTAAGGAACACATTCTCATCACGACACTCGCGCTTCGCGCTCGATATTTGGTATGATCATCATGTGAACCTCGCGCTTCACGCTCGTTTCTGTTCATCGTATAATAGAAACTCAAAAGTTCGCAACGACCATATGTTATGTTCAATCTTCTTCAGATAAAAATGACTAAAGTTGTATTTGATTTAAAATGAATAAGAAGGTAATTCCTTTACTTTAGCGTATATTTCCGTATCTTTATAATAAATCCTACAATCAGAAAGATTTTTTTCCAACTATCTGAAAAGGGAAGAAAAGAAGTATTTAAGTCGTTTTTGGAACATATACCTTGCTTTTTCATTCATAATCAAACCGACGCCTTGACTACCATGTGATTCCCTATCTACTTCTAACCATATTTCAAAACCGCTTTTCAACACCCCATTTTCTATGTTTCTACTTTCGCATCCCTTTTTCTTTGTCTCAGGTACACATAAAATATCTAGTTTCC